>NMRB01000077.1:706568-738248 GCA_002633025.1 Notospermus geniculatus
TTCAGGTTGATCGGTCAAAGCGTTCTGAAGTTAATTGACGGAAACCAATTTCACGCTGGCCACCATAGCCGCCATCTTGGATGGGCGGCGGAGCTGGTCATCGAAAGGAACCGTCCCCTCATAGAGACCAACCCTCACAAAAAAATTCAGGTTGATTGGTGAAAGCGTTCTCAAGCTAATTGACGGAAACCAAATGTTAACGGACACTGACACCGACACCGACGACGACACCGACACCGACGCACGCGCCACGACATAATGCCCCCGACTTTTTCGGAAGTCGGGGGCATAAAAACTAAAAATCATGCCACCCGGCCTGCCTATTTCCAATCTGCCACACGACGACATCTTCCTTTTTGCAAATTGCGGAATAAAAGGAAGCAATAAAACTGTTCGGACTACTATACGTTAGTTCGTGAACCTTACGCATTCAGGTATATTGTTTGGTCCACGGATCCGCCCGACGTTAGAAATGCCAATTTGGGGGGAAAATAAAATTTAGTTTTCGTATATTAGCCGATCCGCCGACCCGAAATTCACACAAATTGGAAAAAAAATAAATATTTTTCACCCGCACCCCGACATGGCATTGTCCATGCCATGGATGCACAAAGTTCTGCACCCGACAACCTGCCAACACGCACCAGACAAGCATCAAAGTCTGTTATGGATGGCCGCCAGTAGTTCTCTAATCACGTAATGAAAATTTTACCTTTAGTACATAACCTTCATTCATAAAATGCACAACTGTATCTTGCCATCTCATCATTTGCACCTCTTCTTAGCAAACTAGGCCTATAGTGACAGTTCCGACGGAGCCATCCACCCACAAGAGCCGGCCTGACGATGCCGTTTTGGCGGGAAGCCAAAAGAGACCGCGTGTATTGGCTAGTCGCCAAGATGCAGTGACATGACTGGGAAGGCTACTTTTATTCAAATATAATTTGACCTATTTAGTGCCACATCCAATGGGTGGGGGATACCACACTGGGATTCCCATTACATCATTGTGGCAACTATATATTTGGCACACCATATGCATGGGGTGTTTACATTTGCAAGTCATGTCCATTTGGCTTTGAGTTGAAACTTGCCATGTACAGTTCCTGTTGAATAGGTTTTTGTAATACTCATTGAAAAGTTGAGATGGGAATAAAATAGCTAGGCGTACAACTAAAGAGCGCTGCAATTGCTCCAGATGTTGGCTTTGGTGCCCAGGCTCAATGGCCTGGTGCCCAAGAAATATTATGAACAACCAAGGCCAACGTGGCAGTACCCCCTAAATCTTTATGTCAATGCCTCCTAGTATTCACATTCAATGTTATTGGAAAACTTTTATTCTGAAGTTTGTTTCTTCAACAAGCTCTTGGTTTCATCGGCGTCAGACGAGCCGAAAATAAACGTCAATAAATGACAACGACATCTGGTGGCAACCAGCAAAATAAGAAATCACGCGATAGCGAGAGCAAGAACAGGATGCGCATGCTTGTGGTGGTCAGCCTCGCGTGTCGTCCGTCGTCGTCATCGTTAACAGGGGTGGCACGTTTCTAAACGGCTTGGGTTACAAACTTGAAATTTGGTGTACAGGTACCCTACATGTATGGTAAAAACTATCTCTGGACCGAAACTTAGCGCTGCTGCTTGTACACTCTGGCCTGTAGGGGGCGCTTTGTGGATACCTTCTTTCGGCCGTATCTCCTGAACGCTGTTAGCTAGAACCAAGAAACTTTTATGGTGTGTTCCTCTGATGAGACTACATCACATAAATCCCAGGTTTTTGATTTGACCTACTTTTCAAGATCACAGAGGTCAAAGTTCAAAATTCACTGTTTGGTGGCACATTTAATGGCTATTTGACATAGACTGTTGTGATTTGGTGTGAAGATATATCTAGGCACCTTGCACAAATGCACCAAATTTCAACCCGATCGAACTTCAAATATGGCCGCCAGGAAGCCATCTTGAAAAATGGACTTTGACCCACATTTTATAAATAGGAGTAGGTAGGATGTTTTAACGTTGTCAAAATATGTATCTAGGTACCATATAAATATATGGTAAATTTCAGTCAGATTCGACGTCAAATATGGCCGCCAGAGAGCCATCTTGAATGAAATGGTCCATGGACCATGTGCCCACCTGTGGGTGAATGTCCCAGAAGAACAGATGGCAATTGTATGTTCAAGTGTATGCCTATTTTTACAGCTAGGCTTAACAGGGCAGGGTAGGCCTAGGCCTGGGCATATGAATTGCATTGCCATAAAAATATTGGGGTAGGAATAGGACGTAGGCCTAGATTGGGCCCATCAAAGTCTTTGACTGATCATGGTCGTAGGCCTATGGCCCTGGCCAAGGTCGGGGTTCGTACACCTTTTCCTTCCAAAATTTCCAGGCCTTTTCAAGGCTTTTCCAGGCCAGCCAAGCCAAAATTCCAGGCCATTTTCGGCACTTTTTTGCATTCATTCACTAGAGTACAAAAAATGAAATTAAAGACGACAAAATTCTTATTACGTTTCATTTATTTATATACTCTGCAACACAAATGCACAACTGGTGAACAACAATATACATCCACACCATTTTGCAGTTTTTTTCATTTCTTTTCAGCAAGCTTGTGCCAATCAAACCACTAGCCTCCTTGACAAAAGGAGGTCCCTAACTTGAAAATTAATTATTTGGAATGCCACAATACAATACCAGTACAAGTAGACTGTGACATGACTGGATTCAAGGAAATTTCAAGTAAAATTAAAACAAGAAGTATTATAGACAGGACTTATAGCTAGCCTCCTTTAAAAGGAGGTCCCTAAGTTTGAAATCAACTGAAGAATGTACAATACCAGTACATGTACAGACCAATACCAGTAATATAAGCAGACTCAGTGAGACTGTGTGATTGACACAGATTCAGAATGTTTTACAAATCTTATAACTCATGCAGGTTCTCTTACTTCCCTAAACTAAACCTTGGGGGAGGGTGAATTTCTGAAAAAAGTCAGTTATGATTTCATACAAAAGGCAGTGAGAAAGTACCGTATATGCATGCAATTCACTTCTTCAAGTCATTCAGCTATCAGAAATCTCCTGGTCTACTTTCTCAGCAGCAGCCTTCTTTTTCTTGGCAGTTTCCCTGTGACTGTTTGATTTCGACACAAGATTCCGGATTTCTACCAAACTGCGCACACATTCAGCCTTTTTCACAAAATCATCAGCTGATTTTTCCAGAGCATCAGCCTCACTGAAAAGACGCCTTTTCTTACATTTCATCTCCTCTATCTCATCATAAACTGCCTTGCGTTTCTTTGATTGTTCGGCATCCTGTTTTTTTCCTTTTTTCCGAGTCCTAGTAGGCCATGTACTGCTGACGAGCACCAGCAGCAGCCAACACAAGCTTCCTATCAATGACAACTTTGAGTCCTCCACCAACAGACTGAAGGTGGTCATAAATTTGCCTTCGGGCTACAAAAGATCTCTCCTGAAGATTGTCCACAAACATCTGTTTGTTCACAGAGAACCCCCTTTCCACGGTTGCCTGACCATGGGAGAGGATCAAGAGATCTTTCAACACAAACCAGAGCTTCCCATAGTCCTAGGCTGAAGTTCACGTCGCGCAAACAAAAGGACAGTGAATCATTGAGTGAATTTATTGCTGAGCTGAAACGTTTGACAGTTGACTGTAAATAGACAGCAGAAGACAAGGTCGAAGAACGACTTCTTGAGACCCTGTGTCATGGTGTGAAGGATGAGAAAATCACTAAGAGACTACTGAATGAATCTACGAAGACCGAACCTTTAACGTGGCAAAAGGCATGCGAGTTAGCCCTCGCCATGGAATCAGTCGACAAGGACTAGAAGGGATATAGTAAAACTGCCCCAGACAACAGTGTGAATCGTGTGAAATCGAAACCTCAACCGCCTCAACAACCCAAACCCAGCCAGTCACCCCAGCGGTCCAAGGATGGAACATCAGGTAGATGCATTCGTTGCAAGGGTTACCATAACGCGAACGATTGTCGACATAAGCACCAAACGTGTTACAACTATGGGAAGATTGGACATATTGGACGAGCATGCCTCTCAGGAAGGAAATTGGAATCGTCCCGGAAATCGAACGGATCGCAACGTGGTCGTGGAGGTTTCAATCGAGGTCGTGGAAATTATCCAGGTCGTGGAAAACGTGCACATTACGTTGGTGACATGGATCAGGATGAGTCACAATACGGAGACTACGATGAGTCTCAATACGGAGACTACGAGTCGTTAAATGCGGTGTACCATTCAGATGGAGGGGGAAACGATGAATACAAGGTGAAATTGTGCATTAATGGATTTGACATACCGTTCACGATAGATACTGCTGCATCCGTCTCGATAATAGGCGAAAATACGTATCGCAAATACTTCCGCTATGTGAAATGTGAAAGTTCTGATGTGAAATTGTTGAGCTACTCAGGTCAGCAAATTGAGCTGCTTGGTGAAATCCGATGTGGTGGCTAAGTACAAAGATTGTGAAAAGTATCTGAAGTTGATCGTGGCTAAGGGCTACAAGGTGTCTCTGTTAGGAAGGAACTGGCTGAGTGTATTCAAGTTAGATTGGAACGAGATATTCACTGTGAAACAGAATCAGAAACGTACGGTAGATCAGTTGATAAAGAAGTACTCAGAGGTGTTTGAAGGAAGCGGAACGATTAAGGGATTTAAGGCACAAATTCACATGAAGGAAGGCACCAAACCCATCTTTCATAAACCCAGACCCGTACCAGACGCACTCCGTGAAACTGTCGAAAAGGAACTCGATCGGTTAGAAAAGACTGAAGTTATTGAAAAAGTCGATAGATCGGACTGGGCATCTCCAATAGTAGTTGTACCTAAGGCAGATGATAAAAACGTCAGAATCTGTGGAGACTACAAGGTCTCTGTGAACCCGCATATCGAAGATGAACCATACCCACTTCCAACTGCCGAGGATATTTTTGCAAAACTCGCTGGCAAAAAGAGATTTACAGTTCTTGATTTGAGTCAGGCCTATTCCCAGTTAGAAGTTGAGGAAGAATCACGACAATACCTCACGGTGAACACTTGTAAAGGCTTGTATCGGTATCGTAAGCTTCCGTACGGTGTCAAGACTGCACCTCAAATTTTCCAGAAGGTGATTGATCAGGTACTTGCCGGTCTTCCAAATGTGAACAGCTTCCAGGATGATATCATCATAGGTGAAGATGACGATGATGAGTATCTGAAGTCTTTGGAACTCGTGTTAGAGAGATTAGCTAAGCATGGAATCAAGCTCAAGAGAATCAAGTGTAAGGTTCAACATGACTTGGGTTGAGTACCTTGGTCATCGCATCGACGCTGACGGAATCCATCCGACAGAGGACAAAATCGAGGCTATTGTGAAGGCCAGAGCACCTGAGAACAAGGGCGAGCTCAGAAGTCTTTTAGGACTGATAAATTACTACGGAAAATTTCTGCGCAACTTATCGTCAAGGTTAGAACCGCTGCATCGCCTACTTCGCACGGAGACGAAGTGGCACCGGTCCCCTGTGTGTGATGCAGTTCTCAAGGACGTGAAACGGGAGATATCGAGTGACAAGGTTCTAGCGCACTACGATCCCAAGCTTCCGCTGAGCTTGGCGACAGATGCTTCACCCTATGGCGTTGGTGCCGTTCTCTCTCAAAAGTCATCGAATGGAACTGAAAGACCTGTTGCATTCGCCTCACGGANTGGTTAATTGGTAAAGAAGGTTCAAGATGAACGCTACTCAGTGTTTGAGTTTAACTTGGAACTTTCGCTGAAAGATGCCAAACATTCTTTTCTTAAAAACATAACCCACATCCAGGATTCCATGCTGCATGATGGGCGTATGAACACTGGTTCCTTGTGGGACCCTGAGAGATATCCATCTATCCGGTGTAAGAGGAAAGAATGTCCACCTGGAATAGGTGTCCACCTCCATTGTTTGATGACAGATTAACTGTGTGAAGGTACCATTCATACATTCACAGGATTTTTGTTTTCCTGAGACGTTTTCTAGCATTTGCGATCTGACAGTGCCTGGTTCGTGAAGCAGATTTACACGAACACGGCTTTTGGTCAGTACCAAAAGTGCTGATGTACTTTACCACCCTCCCACACTTCACATGTATTTATGAGGCTAGTTATTGTGCTAAGTGCATGGAACATGTTCATGCCAGCAATAATACTCAAATGGCTTCAGTTACAGTTAGTACAGCAGTTGTTGGATGTGTCAAACGATTATTCTGATTGTAAAACAGTTTTGTCAGTTTGCATGCTACTGTTTTATGAAGAATGGTGAACATGAAGTGCAAAACGTGCATATTATTTCATATGCATCATCAACATATCGAATGAATTATACATATCTTTATTTCTATAACAATATCATCATACCGTGCTGCATCAAGTAACAGCATTGGCTAGTTCTCCATGTTGTTCCTACGCGGCGCTCGCGGCATCACCATTACCATACCTGATCCGTTCTGACCAATCTGACTGGATGATAAAGTAGCTATATTCAATGTGCGATATCTGGTCTTGATATCTGAATGCTAGTTATCCGTTACTTAAGACATCGCCAGAGGAAACCGTTAGCAATCACAGCAATTGAACGAACCAGGGGTTCCCCTTCCAACGGTGAACTCATGAGGTGGAAATAAAAAACGCCAACATTTTAAAAAAGTAAATGGCTAAAATTGTATGTTTACGACGTTTCGGATAAAAACCACTGGCGGTTAATGTGGTATTTAACTTGTTCCAATGATAGAGATATTCACAAGTTAAAACAACTGTTTAAGTAGTTAAACCAACTGTTTGCAATGTCTGCTTCTGTTTTTCTGGTCCGAGTTGATGATATGGAGCTGGATCCGCATGCCTGGGGTGTAGGGTTGTACTTGAAAAATTTACGGCACCCTATAGCAGAATATACGGTTTAGTATTGCTTTTTTTTCGACAGAACAAGAGGTTTCATTGTTTAACGTTGTAGACCCTGTGAATTTTTAGTCATTATTTGACGGCAAAGTTTTTAGTATATGTTAGTTTCGACAGGTTGTGTACCTAATGACCCCAAACCTGGGGGAGGGGGCAACACACCCTCCTCAAGAAACCCATGGCGAATCCGAAGATTCTGCTGGGAATCTAATGCATAACTCTGTATGTGGTGGCCATTATTAGCCCTCCACCTGGTGATTGTTTACGAACTGCTGAGGAGAGTCAGCCAGTGACCAATACTTGAGCAGCTGGAGATAACAGGCCTGGTTACGGTGTGAATCATCCATGGTAAGGCCATCTGGAAGCCTTGAACTTCACTACATTAGTTTGACACGAGTCGTCAAGTCAAAAACTTGCTACATGTACTTCCTGCTGGGAATTCAGAGTGCATCCTTTCCAGGACGTGCAAACTTTAACAATGTCCGCCATTGTTGACGTCGTCCAATGACGCACAGCCGGGGACAAAACGCGCCACCCAACAGAACGACGTTACGTCGTGAAAACGATGCATTGTCAAGCGGATCCTCATCCACTTCAAATGAATCAAAAAAAAGTCGTTGAAACTGTTTTCTTTTCAAGAAGACTGGCTTGACCCATATTCCCATTCATAGAATAAAACTCGTCCATTGACTTTCACAAAGTGTTGGTGATTCATTATGACTAAGTTACTGAAAGGAGATCTCCATCATCTGAAATATCATTGTTTGACTAACATCTACCTCAGTGCATCATCTGCCTGCTGCTGATGACGTCATCATGTGGACGGGAGGGAGTCACCATCGGCTAGATTCTCTATCAACAGAATTTAAAATTCTGCGGTGAAGGCCTCATCACTTCCTGCTTGTCGACAGTCGTCAAAAGAGGGCGAAACTTTAACGCCAATCAAAAAAGCTGTTGTCTTCAGCCCGTTCCTGTCATTCGTAAACCAATCATCATTCGTTTAACAAAACAACGAAAACTTTTCTGATGTCCGATGCAATGAATTCGACTCAACTTTCATTGAATTGTGGAATTTCATGGTTTCATTTTGTCGACGAAATCCAGTGACTTTATTCGTAAGTTCACAACCAATAAGGGGAAACAGTCGACTTCAACTTAACGTCTGTGGAGCAGATTGCTGACAGATTGTCGGCTGGCAAATGGCGAGAGAACTCATATCTCAGAACTTGTATTATTCATCAGAAGTGATAAAACATGTAATATGGCGGTGACTGCTCCCTCTTATCGGGCACTGAAAGGGCAAAATGGAAGATGAAGGGTTGATAAGGGGTCATAGTGGACGTCTAGTGACAGATGACATGTTAACTGATCGACAGCCTGCATGGCGAGAGCTGACGATCTCTATCTCTCTTTATCTGGCGATAATCCCTTGGTTTAGGGACGGACTCAGATGCACTCTTCATATGGTCGCAAAATTTCGTTTGGGTACAAGCGCTCGCAGCGCCGACCTGTCGGTGAGCGGGTTCCTCATTGCAACAAGAAAACCTTGGTGGAAATGCCAAACGTTTCACTGAATACCAATGGCAAAAGAAAAACCTTGGTGGAAAAGCCAAACGTTTCACTGAATACCAATGGCAAAAGAAAAACCTTGGTGGAAAAGCCAAACGTTTCACTGAATACCAATGGCAGTACGGAGATGCCATCTCAAGTTACTCATGTTCCTCACATGGATGGCGTCTTTTACTTGCCCTTACAAAGGCACCATGCCTTTCTGTCCCATGCGACGGACTGAAGAGCTAGGGATGATTAAATCCCATATGGCCCGGGATTCGAACCCGGGACCTGCCGCTTGCTAAGCGGACGTGATAAGCGCGGACTGGGCTATCAAGGTTCCAGGTTTCTACCTCAGAGAATGTTGAATCTCTCGGCACGCTGCACCCTGTGATGGCCCCAAAACTGACTTTTCGTATCCCGCGCGTTGAATCCCCCACTTTCAATCCACAGTAATCAGCTCTCTAATGATAAGAACAATAGCTGGTTATGATTACTTTTGAGATGATTCTGAAGTGACCCTGTGAACCCTCTACCTGCCGCCCTCAGTGACTCATTGCAAATTACACCAAGGCTATGACAAAAGCACTAATTGTCGCTGACCATTCTTCTGTATCTTTATGAGTTTGTCTCACAGCGCCGCACTTCTCGGCTCCGGCGTGAATCACCGGCACGCGGCGCCCGATTGGAAAACTGGTTAAACTATCGGTGACGGGCTATTCCTGCACGGGACCCCAGCCATATGGCGTCATTTAGTCATGATATAATGACGTAATATGAGTGGTTTGGTCATTCTTAGATAAACATTGGCATCTTGATGGCTTTTCTTATGAGAATATCATTAAGCAGGTATTATCGCGTGACACAAAGACTATCGTCCGCCAAGAACCTCCCAAGGACTCGCGCCTGTCACCGCTGAGCTTCCGGGTTCGACCCCAAGTCGGTTCAATTCTTCATGATAGAGAGGGCGACTTGACAACACAGGTTTTCTCCAGACATTCCGGTTTCCTTCTGCTGTGTATTTCGAGCCAATAATACCTCTTGGGCGTTCGGCTCTCAACTCGACAAACACCTGATCCCTTCTCAACACTCTGTAACGAAAGGTTTATAAAATCCCTCATTACTCGTCCATACCGTCTGATTATGACGTAAGCACCACTGTCCCGCCTGTAGGCTGAGCATCACGACAGGGATACGCCTTCAGTTACAGCCCACACAACCCGATCGATACCAGCATCCCTCCTCCCAGCTTCACGTCACGACAGGATCGTTGAGTCCCCGAGGCAGGTTGGCTTGTGCTGCCCTCTATAGCATCTTGCACTTAGTTCGTTTAGCATAATTGTTGTAGCAGGTTGCATAAATCTATAAAACTAAGTGGAACGTTGCGTTGAGATACAATGTCCAGTCTCACAGCCTCCGGCCTTATTGAATCTACTCGAACAACCTGAGTAGCTGAGGAAGGCGGTATACTGAAAGAGACGCACACCAGTATGGAAATAAAAGGGGTAGTGGCAGAGGAGGTTGGTCAGGAGACCGAAGGTTCGAAACGTGCCTTTCACTTTAGCCTCTTACTCCGGGTATCCACGAAGCACCTGCTACATTCATGCCAGAGCATAGTCCACTTCTACAGGATAGAAGATTCGCCTTTAATTTAGATGACAACGACAGGTCTGATGACGTCATCATGTCCACCACCGGAAATATCATGCCCACTTACATCATGACGAGTTTGAACAGAAAATGTAAATCAAAGACCCTCTTATCATCTGTCAAGCCCACCCGGGCACATTGTCCGAATGTCCACTCTCTTGACCATAACATTATATAATTAACCTAATTAGCGGGTGATTAATTACATTAGCTTTGCTTCCTTGTCTCCTCTTGGAGACATCATCAGAGATCTTTTGTTGTGGTCGCCGTTGATGATAGAGGATGATGCGTCCAGGGACGCAAACGTGACTGATTAATCATGTCCGCTCTAGTGTCTGAAGAGGCCGAGATTTGATGACAACGATGCGTTTAATGGGGAACCGGCGAACCAATCCGACAGAGGCGCTGACGCACAACTACGGTGTTGACGCTAGAGGCACTCGCGTCACTCCTTCAGTGAATGACGTCAGCTCTACTGTTGGACTGAGCGCCTCTAGTGTCAACACCGTAGTTGTTCGTCAGCGCCACACGCGGCACGCCGGTTCCTCATTAGAGTTAAGATGTCCACATCATCTATAAGATTTCTTACATAATGATAACAATGAGTTCGTGGCTTGAGCTCAGTCTTTGGATCTGTTTGATCCAAGAAATAGCCTAGAAACTGCCGTCACGGACGGTCTGGCTGTTAGCAGGTTGTCTGAACAGAACAACGCTGTACGTCATCAGCAGTTCTATGAGTACTTACTCGTATATGGGAGACTTACTGCCGTTAGAGGGCACCACCAGTTAGTGGTCGTAGGACGTCATGGAATTTGACGTCACAGAGAAGAAATGCACGCCACAACGTCATCCATAATGACGTGGACGCCGTGGCTTATGGCACCCTGTGACGTCAGATTTCTGACGTTGGAGGACCGCTTACAGGCGCCCTCTAACGGCAGTAAAGTCGCCCATTCCCAACTGAATTTGACCAGAGCAGAAGATACAGCATAAGATTTTTCAATAGCATCACTGTTACACAACGTTTACCATCACGTAAGGCCTGTCTTGACGAAGACGCTCCACCATCCGTCTTCTTTGCCTGATCCAGGGCTGCAAGGATCGCCGGGAGGCCACAAATACCTCTCGCATATCTTACCAATGAGGCATATACCTGTGGCAGCCTCCCTCCCCTCCCCCGAGACTGAAAACTCGATACCCACTACACTGACGATCGAAGAATGCAGTCAATGTTTTTAGTTTCGTATTCTATCGTTGAATGGTTTCTGCGAGAAAAAAAAGTGAGATAAACATTGCTGGCATGTGCCGCATTTATTGACGGATTTTCAATCTGAAGAACACTTGTAGCAGAACGAGTTTTTGACATTCCCAAAGAGCCTATAAGTACATTTCTGATGTAATACCTATTAATCAGTGGCAGGGCTATTTCCATATAGGCATTCAGTACCTTGTAAATCGGTTTTGAAAGCAGGATTACAGACTGAGAAAATTGTCCTGGATTTGAAGAAGACATTTTCAGGAATCGGCGGAAGTCAAAAACACGCCAGCAGTGAAACCTGCAAATTTCATACAGCGAAATTGAAATTTCTCTTTTTTTCAAAGAGAACTTGAAATTTTATAAAGCGAACTTGAAAGGGGCTGGAAACTTAAGACAGGGTTTGTCAAAATGGGCCAATTTTGGAAACTACTTGACCGATTTTCCTGAAACTTGCAAGTTTAATAGGGTTGACCACATCATTGGAAAATATGAAGAAACAAAAGCAACAGACTGACCCTGACCTAATGAACTAAGACAATGCAATTTTTCAGACCCCCAGAAACATATGAAAAAAACATCCTACGGGTCTGTAACTTCACATATATGTTGCCATGATAATGTACCAAAAATGTTACAATAAATAAATAATTAATTTAAGTCACAACCTTTGATAATGAAACAAAGAAATATTGTAACAAATGGGCCCAGGCAATAGCTGGAAGGGCCTTATTTACAAGCCCTTTGTTAAGACTCACCAGGTTACCCAAGCACGGTCCTATTCACATTAACAGGTCAATAAATGTGCGTTACATNACAGAATTATACTTTTTATTGATCGTTACTTTTTTGTATATGATCACATCAACATATGTATGAAGTTACAGACCCACAGGATGTTTATTTCAGGTGATTCGAAGGGTCTGAAAATGGCATTGTTTTAGTTCATTAGGTCCGGGTCAGTTTGTTGTTTTGGTTTCTTCATATTTTCCAATGATGTGGTCAACCCTACTAACCTTGCAAGTTTCAGGAAAATCGGTCAAGTAGTTTCCAAAATTGGCCCATTTTGACAAACCCTGTCTTAAGTTTCCAGCCCCTTTCATAGAGCGAACTTGAAATTTTACGAAGCGAACTTGAAGTTTCAGAAAGAGAACTTGAAATTTTTCATTTTGAAGAGTGCCTCGATGAGAATGTAATCGCAATGTTTGTATTTGCTTCATGGATGCCATGTGTTATTCTCGCGATTTTTTCCCATTTCGACGATTGTTTTAGAACCCTGGGAATAACGCCTACCTTTGTATACTATCAACAACTGTTCCGAGTCTTATTCTTTTTACTGTTTGTCCGCATGTATGTTTTATTTGTTATAGGAATGCAGGAAAAGAACTAATCCTATGATGTAAACCTCGGCTTAAATTACCCACATCTCCATCGTCTTGGTATTTTGGTATGTACGGTACCCTGGCGGGTTTTTTTTGTTGACTCGGGATCGGAAAGACAAGCTAACTCTAAGTCGTACCAGTGTTTGTAGGCCTAATCTTTTGAAAGAATCAAAGCGATGAAAATTGCTCTTCAGCGACAAGTGAATCGCTCGTTAGCGACCGAAAAACTAGTTGCCGTTCGACATTCGAGATAATGCGGTGAAACCAGAAGTTTCCAAAGCATTTTCACAGTCAGCATTTCAAACGACCAGTTTGTTCTGGTGCAGTATAACTGACCAACCAGCTCTTACCATGCACAAGTAACTGACCAATCAGAACGGCTGCAAATGATTTACACATGCTGACGTAATAATTAATGCAACAAGGTGACCAATTGGGCAAAGGCATACACTGGTGTCATTGTTTCATTGGCGTACCCGTTGTTTTTCATATTTCGATCCAGAGTTCACTTGAATGAAGCGAAGTTCAGCGAGGTCTAGGGCTGTGAGGTGTTATGTAGGTTACACCAAAATATTTCGAACAAAAACATGAAAAGGTACTATGTGGACTTTACTCGGTTTGCCAAAGAAATACATTTGTTCATGCAATGTTGGACGTGGTAGAAAAAAGCAGCGGTTGGTCAGCGCTGATGGAGGAGCTATGATTAACTTATGTTGACAAACACAGGAAATATGATTCACAACACGCTATCAAGGCTTAGACATAGCTCTTGCTAATTACATTAGATGATTGTCATAGAGTAGCATAAGTAGTTTGAAGTTGCTACTTTACCTTGGCCGAGTGGAGGAAGTTACGAGGTGACTAATGCCTCACCTCTCGCCGACCCGGCGCCATGCGGACGGCGGAGCCTGAATGTGTGCCATAGTTTCTTGCTTGGGCAGTCTCAGCCCGAGATGGGTGGGTTCGATTCCCAAAGAATTCAAGCAGATCGTTGCAGCCACTAGCCTGTTGGCTACATTATCTTTAAAGTCAGAATGATACGTATGTCGTGGAGTGGACACGTCTTTGCATCCTCTATGGTAGTGAAATGCTTTCCGCTAGGTGAGGCAGCAAAGAACCAACAAAGAAGCAGAGTCAAAACAGCGACCTGCCGCAGGTCACACTCTCGTTCATGGTAATATGACTGTTGACCAAGCCAAGTGATAGTAAAGGCATCAAACATCGTACGATGCTCGGTTTTCCGCGCGGGCCTTTCCCTCCGGTGCCGTTCAACGTTTTCCATTGCAAATTCTTCCTGGGAAGACGTTTTAAAATGCTTCCCTAGGCCTGGCCTAACCCTGAGTATAACAAGTCATATCGGTTTTATCAATCGTGTTACCTTGAGTTCCAGCCTGCGTCATATCGATGAGTTATATAGGAAATATTCCAAACATTTGGAAGAGAGATAGAATTCGAAACTGTGTTGATTGAGATTGAGTCGTGTGTTAACTCTCGTCCTCTGACGTTTGTGGGGGATACCATGGATTCTGTTGATCCTTTGACTCCGGCTCACTTCCTTCTTGGAAAGCCTGTCGTGGCACAGAGTGGTGTCAAATTTACTGAGCTTGAAACAGTTGTGACTGCTGAGAATTTGAAAGACAGGGAAGTGCAACAAAGATTGCGTTTAGAGCAGTTTTGGAAAACTTGGACGAAAGAATATCTCCGTAATTTGCCCCCTGCTGTCAGTAAGTTTCATCAACGGGGTGAGTTACAAGTAGGATCAGTGGTGTTAATTAGGGAAGAGAATTTACCACGCTTGAAATGGCCCTTAGCTGTTGTGACCAAATTGCATCCTGGTAGAGATGGTATTGTCAGAAGCGTTACACTCAGGACAGCCAAAGCTGTTGTGAATAGAGCGGTTCAGAAATTGCACTGTTTGGAGGTCTGCGAACATGGTCGAGCAGAGGGTGGCGTCGGCGAATCATCTCCTGCCCAAGTTAATAAGTCGTCTCCTAGTGAGACCGGTGCAGAAAAGTGTGAAAATTCGTGATTCAAAGGAAATTGAAAATGTTGGGCAGTTTGATTCTGAGGAACGTGTGATACGGACGAGATACGGTAGAGTTGTAAGGCCAAGGAGTGATTTGTGAAAACCAGTCGGAAGTGTACGACGTGCTCTGCTTCCTTCTGGCTCGTGCTCTTTCGGAAGTGTATGACGTGCTCTGCTTCCGTTCGAGTTTTCGTTCAGGATCAGAATTTGTGTATTATCGAATAGTTTGTGTGGAATGTGGATGACCACCAGTGACTCTTTAAATTTTAGCTGCTTTACTGCTTGTGTTGTTTATTAACTCAGAGTGTAAATAGTTGATCGTCAGTGATCACGCGTTGTTTGTTTAATCAGTTTGTAGTGAGGTACTTGCACGACGAGGCGAATCATCTTCTGAAAATTCCAAACCTTTCATCATAAAGTTTGAGTCTAGAAGTGTAAGTACATGTAAGCGTCAGGATTTGCCGTCGTAGTGCAAGTGTCTCAACCGGTTCAATGCATGTATAGTTGGATCAGTTAAAATTCCAGATATTTGCTGATATTAGAATTTCTTAATTAAAATGGTCATTAGATAGTTGATATTACGATTACTTTGTGGTGATGCTTATTCCTTTTCCTTGTCAACTATTACAGTCTTAGAAATATCTGAGATATATCTGTTCATCGCTGATGAACCTTTCAAATTCATTGGTTGTTTACATTTGAGTGGTCTCAAATGTTGCGGGGGAGAATGTTGTCGATTCCCGCCCTTGGTTGACTGTTCCTTTAATCAATACAGGCCTAGATAAATAATTCTTGGAAAATCTTGTGACTTTAAGGCTCGCTGACTTGCACCTAGGCCCAGTTAAACGATACTAGGAATTCCTTTGTTACCCTTTTGTACGAGTTAAGAATTTGACGTCTCGTGATCTCTTGTCCTTCTGTCGCTATATAAACTGGAATTTCGTTAATAAAATTGTCATTCGTATTTACCCCTTCGTTTTGGTTGTTCCATCGTCCCCCAGGCCAGGAGGTCTGTACCTTCTCTGAATGACCAGAAGGTAACGTTTTCAGTTAGCCGACAGTTGTCGGGAACACACACCACTCGGAGAGAAAACTTCCCAAAATTATAAAAGTTACACGGGCATGTTTCTACTCCATGCAGCTTTGTTTTATTTTACGATGTGAGATTTGATTCGGGGTGAATGAGTGCTTTAAAGGTCGACTCGGTGGTAGAACTCGCAATAATGCAAGAAAAGAAAATGCAGCATGTACCGGTACACTGCTACAAATGTCGATCTTATGGCGATCTTCAGCCAGAACACATTCGGGGGAGGGGTTGACACCTTACAAGGTTCAAGTTAAATTTCACTAGCTGAAAAGTCGAATGTTTGAAATATCATAGGAAAATTGCACTTAAGAAGATTAATTTAACTTGTTTACTCGCCATTTCATTCATGCTAGACGCGAAAGAAGATTGTAACGTACGAAAACACGTTTTAATTTCAACATTAAATCTTCTTCATTCAGATAAGGACAGTGACTTCGCCTGAATGATCCATTCAATGAGGCCTAGAATTGGAGCAGTCGGTAGGCAGTGGGGATAAACAAAGGGCTTAGGGCCAGAAGAATGCAGTTAGTACCGCCACTGGGAGGCGCTGCGAGCGATTGTACATTTTCGACGTCTCGTCCGTGTTGCACTGCGTCAAGGACGTCGTGATGCGTCATTTTACTCTGTTTTTGACGTCTTCGGTCGCACCGCTCGCAGCGCCGCCCTGCCGGAATAAAAGTTGCGCGGATTCCGCCTTAGCCAATGAACTTGCGTATAGCGAGTATGAACGGCCCGCCCATCCAGCTTGAACATTCCTTTTATCTGCCCAATATCATTATTCAAATATGACTTGTTTATTGATATGAGTTTCTCAGAGGTGAGAAGAGGTTCCGACGAGTTGAATGTTTGGATCGATTCTGGGAAGGATCTCGATCAAGCCGCTTGTTTTAATGGAGAAATCTTGTAATGTGATTATATTTGACATTGATGTATTTGATAGAGGTCTGATGTGAGGGGTACTCATCATCATATGATGTACTCATCATCTCCGCAAACATCATCATATCTCACTATCTGCTTGACTTGGTATGCGCGGGATTCTCAAAAGAAAACTATCCTTTGCCGAGAAACCTGGCCCAGGCCGATCGTTCAAAACAATTTCACCGCAACTTGCCGCTCGCCGAGTGCTGAAAAAGTGTCCCTTCAACAATAGCCTCCATTGAGATTCTTCACTGACGTCACAACGGTCACGTAACTGCAAAGAATCGGCCATGTGCGACGACGTCAAAACTATCACGTCATGATATGTTGACGTCACGATCTGTGTGTTGACGCTGTGTTCATGCCGTGACGTCGCTTGACATTTTGACGGCCATTATGGCGGTATCGTGTCGTCATGGAAATGTGACGTCACGTGAAGAACCTCTATTGTTCGAGGGACACTTTTTCTAGGCCACCCTGTACAGATTACGAGTTCTTGTCATGACGTCATCAGTTCGTCACGGTGCCTCCAGCACCGGCGCCACTGATGTGTTAAAGTGTAATGAATTCCACAAACGGCTTTGATCCGAGATCAGAGTTAATGGGCAGAAAATATCAATTAGCGCTCGAACTAATTAAGCAAATCCAATAGAGGTTGGACCGGGTTGGGAGATCGGCTGGCATCTCTGATCTTGTAAAGTCTGATTGCTTTTGTAAATATTTGTAGACGGTTCCTTTGTCGTCTTCACAAATATTCTTTTGTCCCAAGATTTCTTCACTTTCCCATTTGTTTCGTTGTCCTCGAAAGTTTCATGAGAGGCCAGCCCAGTGAAGCCCTCAGTGTGCCAAGCCTCGTAGCCTTTGGCAGCCAGAGAAATGACTATCTGTGCCAGAAATAAGGAATCAGTTTGCTTCCAAATTACAAAATATTTAAAGAAATGATCAAATTTCTGGCTAAAATAAGAACAATTAAAGAAATGTTTTCTCTTTTTCTGACGTGTCGCGTCATTAACAAACCATTTTTTATCAAAGGTGAATCCTTTTTCTGAACGTCAGAGATTTAATTTCTATCTTTATGATTCAGGGTGATTCATCATTTTATTTCTAGGAGGAATTAGAATTAAAACTTACCTTTCTTTCCGGCCTCATTTTTATGATAATGAGCTCAATTCATCGAGATCCGAGGGCTGAACAACCACGCTTTGTGGAACGCCGCAGTAAAATACCAATCCTCGGTAGTATAGTGGTGAGTATCCCCGCCTGTCACGCGGGAGACCCGGGTTCGATTCCCGGCCGGGGAGGAAATTTTTCGTCTTTTTTTTCGCCCATTCTGAGGCAGATTCTGGTATATCGGGTACGGTATCATCTTTTTTATCCAATATTATTTTGAAATCGTCATTTTTATTCATCCATTTTCCCTGGAATTCACGAACCCTAGATGAAGGGGACGGCGTTATGGACCCACCATATTAGGTACGCCATCTTTCATCTCCCTTTCTCCAGGAAATGAAACCATTAGGCCAGGTAAAGTTTATTGTCCCTTGTAGTGACGAATGTTCTTTAATAAATATCGTAATACGATATTTGTTAAAGAACATATTGATGATAATGTTGTCTGCAATTCTTGTGTCCAGTTGGCCTGGTGCATGTGGGTCGTCGACTTTCAAAAGTCGCTACAACCCTTCGAACTCTTACCAGCCTTCCTCGGTAGTATAGTGGTGAGTATCCCCGCCTGTCACGCGGGAGACCCGGGTTCGATTCCCGGCCGGGGAGTGAATTTGTCATCTTTTTTGTCGCCCATTCTGATGCAGATTCTGGTATATCGGGTATGAGATCATCTTTTTCGTAGTATCATTTTGAAAATCTGATTTTTATTTTATTTATTTTTTGTGAAACACACAAACGCATGGAGGGGACGGCGGCGTTATGGACCCACCATAAAAAGGGTACGCCAGTTTTCATTCTCCTTTCTCCAGGAAACGAAACAGTTGGTTCAAGGTGATGCTTATCGTTCCTTGTAGTATAGAAGGTTCCTTAACAAATATCATAAAGCGATTAATCAATTTGGTCAGTGTGCAATTCTGGTCCAGTTGTTGACCAACAACCATTTCGGTCGTCCACGTCCGAAGATCGCTACAGCTTGTCGAGCATTCGTCAGCATTCCTCGGTAGTATAGTGGTGAGTATCCCCGCCTGTCACGCGGGAGACCCGGGTTCGATTCCCGGCCGGGGAGTAAAACGTTTTTGCAACCCCTGTGACGCAAAACTCTTTTTTTCTTCCTCATATTCTTTTTGTCACAGGCCTACCAAATTTGTTTGCATATAGAATAGAACTAAAACCAACATTGTCGAAATACGCACACACAGTTCTATGATTTATATACCGGGTACCCTTCGTGTAGTTATGGACAATTACTGACTATCAAATGAAAGTGTCCTCGTTTCATTTTCTTCGCTTCATTGCATCTTTGTGAGTTAATGTCGTCAAACAATAAACTCCTCTCATTAATGTTGCTTTCTTTCAATAGATAATCTTTCGAGGGGATCCCCCGGGGGTAAGACCCAACCAGGCATATGACGGTGAAAAGTAAAGTTATCTGGGGTGGTTTTAGTGCCCCCTGGGGAGTATCTTGTGAGATGACCGTCCTCGGTTAGACTGACACAAACTAATGACTCACCATTAAGTCTTTACATCCATCAACTAAAATCTGTTCACAACCTCCGTAATGACTCACCTACGTTTAGTTTTATTTATTTTCAAAGATTAATAATGAATTAACCAGTAAAACCCCAAAATTAATGAGGGAGAGTTAAATCAGTTATCTCAAGGTGTGGACATGATTTGGTAAAGACCGTGGTTTAAAGGTTCCAGCGGTAGATGAGTCAAAAGACTGAGATTCTCTAATCACCATTCCTTGATGATAAATCCATTGTGGGGAGTCAAGGTAGAATAATTAGACAAAGATGGATTGATTTTCTCCGACAAACGAACAAAAGACGGTCGACTTGAAATCCGGTCGACCATTGGGAGACTGGAGGATGAGAAAGAAGGAGTGGATTGATACGGGAGAATCCAACCTACCTCGACGCGAGTCCATGTCATAAAAATTTTCTAAGTTCTAATAATACCGTAATAGAGAGGGGTAGCATAATGGTAAATGGAGCAGCTTGTATTATACCTAAGCTGTTCCATCTACCATTATGCTACCCCTATTACGATATTTTTGGAATTTACAAAATTTTTATGACCAGGGCCCAGTTGCACAAAACTCACGATAGCGCTAACTTGGTGTTAGCGCTAACTTTATGTTAAATGACGTAAAAATCCATTGTCTTTTTACGTCATCTAACATAAAGTTAGCGCTAACACCAAGTTAGCGCTAACATGAGTTTTGTGCAACCCAGCCCTGGACTCACGTCGAGGTAAGTAGTTGGATTCTCCCGTATTTAGATTGTTCCATTTTTCGATACACCCTATAGAAACCTGACGCTCAATGGACGACGATCTGGTGATTGCCGTGTGTAAAGAAAAAAAGGAAGTTAATTTCGAGGGTGTCATTCAAGATTTCAATCCTGTTACCATGCTTCTAGCAATCTCATCACGTTAATGAAAAAATAGCCCAACACAAGAAGCGGTTGAGAAGTTAGCAAGCACTTCTTCTCAAGTTGACAGTGTGAAGTTGGTGAAGTCACACCGTGACATCACCTTGCCTCGATACGAACGCTACCAAACGAGATAACGTCTGCGTCAATCAAATACAAGGGAAAGAAGATTAATGGAAAATAAACAGAATTAACGCGTACAAGGATGATTCATTGAAATAAATGAAAAAATATTTTTCTCTTAAACGTAGATTTATCTGAAGTGAGTTGAAGTAAATCCTTGACGACCGGAAGGAGGACTGATTGATTCGTCTCAACCGGAAGTCACGAGTGCTGAAGATGCGAATTTATTGCTGCAGAATCAACGGATTGATTCGCTGTGATTGTTTATTTTGTGTTTATTGTCGGCTCGGCTTGATTAATTCCGCTGTGAGTCTGCAGCGAGGGGAGGGGATCAAGTCTGCGGTGAGTCAGGGTGGGAAAGGAGCCTGCAGGTTGCGGGTACACGGTCCCGCCCTCCCTGGCCGAGGAGTGCCATTACCTGGACTCTAATAACACCACTGACCACCACCGACGACGTGAGGAGAATATCAGATTGACCCCTGAATCTGATAAAAACATGGTGTCAATGGGTTTCCGATGACGAGTGGATAAGATTGATCGAGTATTTGAAGGGTCTTAACGGACGAATGCGTGGCTTGTTTTTACTTGCATCAGGGTATGATTAGTGAAATAAGAAGCTGGCCATGACATGTTTTTCCGACAGACTCAACCTGACCAATCTCTTGTTGACGTTTTCTTGACTTGTGAGTTCCGGAATTTTCATGTCGTTTTGCGATATGGTCATTCTTGCTTGTCAGTTCTACAACAGCCCTTGTGCGCCGGTGTGAAAGAAATTGTTGTCCTAGGAATGCAAGGCAGCGTTACAAAATCTGCTATAGTGTCATGGCTTTCATTGCCATGTATCCTATAATCTTTCGTCGAACAATTCAACCGGACTAAGATTCCATGGGGACTTAGATTCCTGACACACCGGCCTGAAATGGGAGTGGGGAAGCTAGTAATGGGAGAGGCCGAATATCGAGTCGAACCCAGACCTCCTCAGTCATGACACTCGTGATGATTCCACACTGACTGCGTTGGTCGAATCATCACGGTCAGTTTGTGTTAGACACCAAAACTGTCAAGATGGCGACCATGATGCGGAAAAGATGAAGATAAAGTGAGTGAGTAAGAGTGAAGTTAATGGTCCTTAACCAAACAACATGATCCGGCCAGATCGGAGAGAAACAACTTAGAAAAACAAAATGATACATTGCTGCATAAAATTGACTAAATGGCCGATTCTAGTGTTTGGTTAATATCACGTTTTTATTTTGGAATTGATGTGGTCATGTTGTGCATAGGAATGATGTACGCTTTGTTAAAGGGGCGTTCTGTTTTTAGTCCACTGCGGGGCCCACTGTCGCTTCCCAAGGTTTTCTCAGGAATGAAACTTTACAAAGCAAGAGAAAGTGCTGTTTTCTACCAGGGCCTGGATTTCACGGTTGACCTTCAGTGAGCCCACCCTTTTGTAAGAAAATGCATCAGACCAAACAAAAAGCCCCCGCCCCCGTTTGTCCAATGTTCCGCCGCAGGCCGAATGCATTATAGAGTTTTCGCAAAGCCCAAGAAACGCCAACGCGAACGTCTATCCTTTTGTTCGGTGCTCTCCCCGTGGTACCGAACAATGGGTTTGGCGTTCGCGTTGGCGTTTCGGGGGCTTTACGAAAACTCCCTATTGAACAGTGAACCAGCGAATGATTCGCTGTGCTACTCTCTTCCCGGTTGGGCTCATCATATTTCTAAGTCCTTAACCTGGAATGCCCTTTGCGGATCCTTACTTAACTATAAGGACTTTTTAAAATGCTACATGGATTAATATTGTGAACTACTAAAAGTGAACGAGGGCGTTGTACACTGAAAATAATGTTGAAAATACATGGGCGAGTGGGCGTTGTTGCCTCATATTGTACAGTGTCCGAGTTCGGCTATTCTCAACCTATGCCAATAGGATCATTCCACGAGTCTCTGTATAGTTGCATAACTGACTGTCTTGGTACATTGTACACGGCGAGGGCCTTCATGGCACATCTCGATGGATTTGCACGGACAGTCAACACAGAGGTGGCCTATGCTTTTCTCGAGTTCCCGATTTCTTGAAATCTGTTGCCGAATGTTTGGAAAACGAACCTGGACAGCAGAGAACAAGCCTGATGGAGACAGTAAAGATTGGCAAAGGAACGTCACGCAAGACGCCAACCAAAAATTCTGCATGATGTGCATTTTTTGGCAACGAACTTCAAGACGCTTTTCTGACGAACCCTCTGTTTGGTGAGTCCAAGTTACGTCGGTATGCGGGGGGTCTAGGAAAACCCGTCCGATGTCACTGAATGATCAACTAAGGGCTGTCAGATTGCCTGTGCATTGATCTGCTACTGTTTACCTGTTACCAAGTACATTTTAGCTGTTCACCAAGACCATTAACACTTTTCTCAAATGTGACATCCGACGGGTTTTCCTAGACTGCCTCACATATCTTCTCTGACTTAGCCTACATGTGCTCGTCAAGCCCACCATACACCGTCGGATTTTTAAAAAGTTTTCTAAATTTGTTAAATGACGGCTTTATGAGTCGAAAAAGCAAATTACCCAAAAATCGTATCAAAGGATTGACCGTGTGCGGCGGGCATTGACGGAATTTTTGCAATAAACTTTTCCAATAAAGATGGCGGTCCAACAGTTCTCACCATATGACGTCAGAAGCTAAATACCATTCAATGGCCGCTGGCACGCAAAAGTTTAGGTAAAATAATTGTCTGAGAGGATGCGTTTGCTAGTGTTAATGTTGATAATTAGTGGGCCACCATCTTTGTTGGAAAGGTCTCTTGCATTTAAATTGACCTGTCCATCTGCTACTCTGAATGAGGTTTCTACTGCACATTCAGAACCTACATCCGTTAGGTCAACTGTCCCCTGCCCTCTCACTCTCTCCAGTCCATTTACTACGTCATGCCGAGCGTTTAGAGAGTAAACGGTTACATTCTTTCTATCTCTCCTCCCAATGCTCCTCATGACGGCCCCAGCTGCTTCCTAAACAACATATTCCAAACATGACTCAGACCAGACCGAGGCCTCCTTCAACCTGGTCAATCATAGCACACAAAAACACCTATTACCAGTTGACATGACGTGTGGTAAAATGTCTCTTGGTTTTTGCCAGAGACAATATTTTCATATCGTGTAAGATGAGAACTTGCATCACCTATATGAATCACTCTCTCATTTACCCCGAGATAGTCGTGAGAGGCTTTTTCTCCCGTGACTAACACACAGGTCGAGCTAAAGAGTATAATTAGTGGGAAATTCGGAAACTGCTAATTGTGATTTCGGAAGTTGATGTAACGGAATACTTTCTGAGACGTGAGAAAAAAAGTTGTAAAACTGCTCCCTCGAGACATACACGGTAATCCGGTCAACGAAAACCGATTCATTCATCAATATCATAGGCCTATATCGCCGTTGATAGGAATTGAAATATCTTATTTCGATGATTGCACAATGATAATCATATCATACGTTGGCCTACTTCCTCTCTTTCTCGTGACGTCTTTGCAGTAATCCTCGGTAGTATAGTGGTGAGTATGCCCGCCTGTCACGCGGGGGACCCGGGTTCGATTCCCGGCCGGGGAGATGAGTATTTTTTTGCTGATTGACAAACCCAGTTCGTCAGTCATTTTCACTGCTCCTCTTTCGGTGAAAGTCAGCAATCTCTGGCTATCAGTGATAGCAATTTGCGAGGTGTAGGCCTACCTTTTTTGTGACTATGTCCCCTGAACTTGTCACGGCACGGCTCGAACCCTGGTTGGCGTCACTCCAGTATGTGACTCTCTTTACCAGGGACGAGGTTATGTATCCCAGCAGCGGGTACTGACAGCCTATTAAATTGACGACCAATCATATAAACAGACAGATATCGGTGAAATGACATTAATAGAGTGTGTTTACTTTTGCTACAAGCATAAAAGCATTTTTCAGTTATAAATCGTGGCTTTTTAATGGCACGTCAGAGCGGTGATCTCGTGAAAGGTCTCGCTGTGTCTCGTTTGACGCACTCCGGGGGTTTGGAGGGTATACTCAAACAGTGTCAATTGGCTGTTTTTGTCAAGATGTCATGATGAAACATCGCACAACCTGGTGACATGTGCATTTCATTGATGTCATCCTCCTTTACTCTTTGAGGGACGCTCTCGAAACAAAATTCTAACAGGTCAATAGGTGCAAGCCACAAACTATAGGGTGTTCCGAAAAAGTGTGATTCAAATTGTTAAATTACCCGGTGCGCCAAGTTGTCTTTAGGCACTGTATGCTCTGCAAGCTTTCTCCCACCCAAATCTTCCACACTTTACTGCCGTTAGAGGCCAGCACCGGTTAGCGGTCCTAGAACGTCACGACATTTGACGTCACAGAGAAGAAATGCACGCCACGACGTCATCGATGTTGACGTACGTCTGTGGCGTCAGTGAAGTCATTCACTCTCTCAGGGCATCTTGCTGTAGAATCAAACAACAAAATGCTTAGTTTCAAGGACCTCTTAATCAAGAAGCAGTTTGTTTGGCTTGCTCAAAACATGTGGACACCCTGCCGGTGTGTTGTCATCGTCCACTGATGACATAACCATGACTAGCCCGACACAAGTTGATGACAATCACAAACCCAACTCCCGATTTAATATTTCACACGGCATGGTGACTAATTCAATAATTTATGTAAACATAACAAAGGCGAGAGACTCTTCCTATTGTCAGAGAGAACAGGGAAGGTTTTATATGATTCCACTTGATCTGACCGAGGGCAATGATTGCTCACTTTTGACCCAAAGGTGTATTTTTCTCCACTTTCTGGCAGCCGTTTCTTCTTCATCTTTCTAAAGCAGAAGACAGCCTCCAGGTTTTGTGTTGACGATCTATCTCCTTCAACATCCACACGTCATGCTCTGCATTCTATCATTCTCGAGGCTGACGTTTGTTTGTTGAACTTTGAAGATATGTTGAAGACAGAAAAATCACGATATTCCCAACATTCCTCAGACCAGATGAGTGATCCTGCTTGCTATCAATGCTGTTGGTGCCTGATCCTAGGAACCAATCAGGTTTCGGCGATTCTTTTCGTCATTGGGTCATGAGGTCAGAGTTCATGGTAACTACTGGTGGTGCGTTGTCAATCTGTCGTGCTCGGGCCTCATCTTTCCCTTCTTGACCTTGTCCACCTGACCTCCTCGGACACCTTCTCATTATGTCCCTTCCTTCTGGCGCAGATGACACGCTATATTTGTCTTTTGTTCCTGAAAATACTGGTAATAAACACTGCGACGTGACGTCATCATCGCAGTAACAAATAATAAGTTATATTTTATGTTGTGGGTTGTGTTCTTTCCACTCGTCCTGAGTCATTCCTTTTCAATGGTTCCTCTTGTAGTATTTTCTCCCGGGCCTCCCGGTAGACCCCATTACTTTCCCCTTCATCCAGTCCTCCGATCGACAACCAATTCACTGCAGTTAATAAATGGCCAAACGAGGAGAAGAAAAATTCAAAAAATTGTTAAAACGTAAAAGAGTTTTTGATTGTTATTCCCTGATGCCTCGTCGTAAACTCATGATTAGGCGAAGGTAAGGTAAGCTTGCTTTCGTTGCTTGCACGTAGAGGGGAGGATTTGCTGGTTTAAGATGCCTTCAGAGGGAAAACAGATCCATTGAAAACCTGGGTTAGAACGTGCATTCAAGTTGACGGAACTGGACAAAGTTTGGCCTGGACTAAGATATGATATGAAGTATTACCGAAGTTAAATCTTCAACGCCAGAAAACTTTCGTCAAATCTGATGCAGACAAAAGACACGTTGCTTTTCCGTTCAAACTTCCTCTACCAAGTTAAATTTTAACTACATTTGCTTCAAAAGTTGCAGAAAAAGCGCCATGAGAAATAATAGTCATTTTGACTGTTCCCCACGGGCGCCCCTGGAGCCAGAGACCGCCCAGTCATGAGTAGGCTAATCTAATGACACAACACAAGAAGTTGAGGGGCCGCTGACTAACAACTATGACACAACACAACCTATAATCAGGTGCTTGACATGGAATCGCATGGTGACAAACTTCCCTGCATCATCAACCGCGTCCCAATGCTTATGACAACAGACTAGCAAGAAGATTTAATGGTGTGTGACAGTCTGGGGCGAGGTTGGCCCTTGTTCATTGATGACGTCACCATGCATCATAAAGTTTCAAAGAGATGAGTTCTGATATCGGTACTGGAATACGATCATGTCGTCCTGTGGTATATCAATGGACAAATGGGGAAAAAAACTCGAAAAAAACTCCAGCAGATCTGATCTTAGGAATGCCTTTCTCACACCGAACAAGGATAGATCATCTAAAAGTGCAGCAAACATTGATGAGTCGTCTGTCGTTTTGACCGATTAGACTGCTCATCCATCCATTGTTGTGGGAGATCGGGCAGACGAGAGCCCTGGGAGCAGACGACACATGAATCATCACAAACCTATTGTCTAAACTCACGACTCGAGAAAATCAAAGCGTGCAAGTTTTGTCGTATGAAAACATGTGACTATGTGTCATAATGAGAATGACAATAATGTATTATTACTCCATTATTGAAAATGGGCGTCCGGTGGCCATGTTGACGAATTTTTAAAAATATCTCCGCTGGCAATGCAAACCAATAGTTCTTTTTAAAGTTCTTTCTGCATCAAGTTTTCTCGCCCAAATTACTTCCCATTTGCGTTACAAACATAAGATTACTTATTAATAGTTTAGCACCAATTTTAGATCAAAATAAGTGAGAGAATATATCGTACGTTTGTCGGGTAGGCCTACTTCGTATGCTCGTGCGTTTCAGACGCAGTTCATTTCGCCCGCTATTCCACATTCTACACTAACGGTTGTTGTCGTTAAACTATAAACAAACGGAAAAACATGAACTCAAAGTTATCCATCTTTCTTCATCAATGAGATTTTCTCGATTTCTTACGGCAGAAAGTGGGAATTAGTTATTCCTCACTGAATTAATATCATTATTCATCTTGAAAATTTCAATTTAGACCCCTGTTTTAACACCCCCCGCTGGGTAGCACTTGACTGGTACAACACCAACAGCAGGCGATTACTTCACCCCCAGTTTAATGTCACTTAATTCCACCTTACACGCAGGTAATTCCAGCTAATTAGGCTGGTAATACAATAGCTTTGACTCATACCGTTAGCTATTGTTCAAGTCGGCGAAGGAAAATCCATGAAACTGACACGTATTGAATTTAAAGCAAACCTTTGAGTGATGACTTCCGAGATTCGAATTGAAGAGGTTTTTACGATGAAAATGGCTTTTGTCTGTGTTTGATTGTAATGTTTTCCGGGATCCTAGATCATACCTAGCATCGTGTCATTGAGGTCATTGCTCGGATCGGGAACCATGGGCAGCTGAAGTCGAATGTCGTTCATGATTTCACTGCAGGGTGATAAGTCATACCTTTTTCTTGACTTGAGACACTTTCCTGCCGTTAGAGGCCACCACTAGTCAGCGGTCCTAGAACGTCATGACATTTGACGTCACAGAGAAGAAGTTCGCGCCACAGCGTCATCCATAATGACGTGGACGCCATGGCTCAAGTCTGTGACGTAAGGCTAGGACAGCCTCGCTCTGGTTGCGTCAAGGTCACCTCATGCACCGGTCAATGAGAAGTCTGAACCCCCCCGTTCAGACATTCGACACTTATTCGACACTTGAAGGGAAACTGTTCGCCAGGAACTCGACACCAGTTCACCCAGAACCACCAGCACTTTCGCCAGGAATTCGACACTGCTTTTTTCTTCAACCCCCAGGACCTCACCTTTTTTTCGACATCAGTTTGTTGAGGACGCCAGGAATTCGACACACATTGTGGGGGGGGGAGGNATGGGTTTCGTGACGAATTTCTGTCGTCGGACGACACGCATTCGACAGCGGCTCACCGGCTCGCCAGGAATGCGACGTTTACGTTGAAATTACTCGACAGGAATTCGACAGTTAGGAAAATTATTTACCTCAGACACTCGACGGAAATGCGACACTATATTTTTTGTATTCGCCAGGTATTCGACGGTGGAGCAATTTTCGTTCGTCCAGAACTCGACGCCAAAGAGGCGTCGAATTGGCGTCGACCCCTGAACGGGGGGGTTCAGACATCTCATTGACCGGTGCATCAGCGAATTGCTGTTTTTATGACAAATATTTTATGGCGTTCACACCTCATCACGTGCAATGATCTTGTTATTCACCAAGGCCACACAGCCTGGAGGTATGTGGTTCGTTCGAGGGGATGTCACCGCGTTCCTTCACCGTCAATCGAGCAGATGACTTGATCACTTCCTGCCTAATGACTCATAATCATCGGAGATATTAAACAATACGTGAGACATCAAAGATAAAACATCAAACATGAACAGATAAGATAAAGTGCGGATGGCACGTGGCGGATCAGAACATGTCAAGATGAACAGTCATGGATTCCACACGTCGAGGTTTTTCAATCATGTATGAAATGATAACTTAAGAATTAACCTCGTGATCGGCAAAAACCTCCTTATCGGGGGTCATTCCTGGTTCTTCTGATGACTTATGACATCATTTTACAAAATACGTGTAGTACCGGTTGTTCCTACAATGAAATCTTTACCCTTTGGTGATAGATGTTTCAGATCATGACATCAACCGGTTCACACCAACCTCAAAGGTGTGAAGAGTTCGATCTTGTTCCTTTATCACGAGACATATCAACGTCTCCATCATGTGAGTCAGTTTAAAACGCAAACAAGTTCCAACCGAAATTCTGGCTATTTTTTCATGCTTTTGAAAGTGCCCGGCACGACAGCCGATAGGATGGCTCAGACCATTGCAGTGGGCATTCATGTTTCACATTATTGAACTGATCATATAGATGTGAAAATACCTTATACTATATAAACCGTTACCTTCTACGGTATTTCGTTAAAGTTTTCGTCTTTGTCTCCAGATTCGTATGGAAATATCTTCCCAAAGGCAAAGAGCTTGCTAAATCATAATTACAACGGATTCAAAGAGATGAATATGCATTTCCGGTCTGAACAGATCATCATGTTCTTATGATCGCATATGGAATCCCCATAATTATATCATCAAAACCGCTGAGTCATTGTAATCAGTCAGTACGACCATAGCTAGTCACCTTATATTAGCCTTTGTTCAAACAATACCTCTATCACCTCCCTTCACTGGCAGAAACTGGCACCGACACAGCCCGGGGGATGGGCGGGGAGACATCTTGCTAACTCTGAAAAAGGGTCACTATATCAGATGGTTAGCATTTGGAACCTGAGGTTAGTATCGCTGTTCTGAGTTAACTTTCTGAATATGGAGAATTCATATGTCCGGCAGTCAACTTTCAAGCAAGTGCAACATAAAGGGCAAAACTTCGGGTTGTCGCGCTCGGAAGGTTGAAGATGTCATCAAATATTTGCTTGATGAAGGTTCATTCATCTATCCTTCTTGGAAACAGGCATTAGTGACAAACTTGGGTTCAGAAATAATGAGTACTCCCAGAGATTTCGTTCCCGTAAGTTTCGTTTCGTTGCAGGCATTAGTGACGAACTTGGGGTTCACAAATAATGAACACTCCCAACATACATGTATTTACTTCCTTGCACGTTTCGTTTTGTTGCAGGCATCAGTAATGAATTTGGGTTCACAAATAATGAACACTCCCTAGAGATTTCGTTTCCTTGCAAGTTTCGTTTCGTTGCAGCTTTCCTCAGTACGATTATAACAATTAGCCCTTTTACTCGCCCCCTCAGGTTTTACCTCAAGTTGAAGGATGGTTATTTATCAGAGTCAATATTGAGTCTCCCTGCAGGTCCCAGGAAGACCCTACAGCGTGATAACACCTTATCGCTGCTTGCAAACCCGTAGTCCCGTTTCCGCCCACAATTTGTCTCAGAAACCATTTCCGCTCATCACGTGGTAATCTCAGCCGCAAGAGGAAAGCCCGGCTCCGCACGTGAGGCGGACGGTACCTCTCCCGAGAGAGGGCTACCTTCCCTCGAGGCCTGCCTGACTCATTCCATGACTGGCCATCATACTTCTCAGTTAAAATAATATTATTATTTATGCTCATTGTTTACTAAATACGATCTGTAATTAATATCTTATAGCTATATGAGTCACTTTGCTTTCTGAACGCCATTTAATTGCTGCTGTATGCATTGTCATCTAATGAGCATAATGATGGACGTAAACTACAGCAGACAATTACCAAAACAATTTGTTTGTATTGGTCAGTGCCAAATGTCTCTCCCGTGGAGTGCATGCAACCTTATTGGTTCGACATGTTTGCTGTAACAACAAAAAGGAAAGCATCCCGCAATGATAAACATGTATCGCCACAAATTACTGCTTGGCACAACATTCAGGTGTTCTGGTGAACGCTTCAGGAATTGAAACATGACTTTCGAGAGAAAAAGTGTTGCTGAGATTTTCACTATCTTTCGCATGCAGGAGAAGCGTGCTCCCTGAAACACAAAGTCTTTGGAGTCAGAAAGAAATAGTAAAAAAATGGACAACATTTGAACAACAAACCCGAGCAAGAAATATTTTTTGACCCTGTGTATACACCAGCCGACAAATTAGCTACATTTTTACAACTCCCTGTACACACCAGGCAACATTTGCTCAACATGGGATACGAGATATGCTCCGGCCTCTGCCCTTTTGTAGTTTTATTGTAAATTTAATATTTTCATCGAAAATAAATAAAAATACAAAGTCACAAAGTTATATGGGAAAAGGTGTCCAAATTGGCGGCCATATTGGAATCCAAGATGGTGGCTCTCGGGGGCGACTTCGCCGGGCCTCCCGTCCTTAAATGAAAACTATTGGTCCAAACTACATGTAGGCCTACATCTGGGCCAAATTTGGTGCTTTTATCACAAAATGAACGATTTGGCCATTTTTCGGGCCAAAGCCTGGGGTCAACAAAGCATTTCATATCCCATCCAGCCTGATCTGACACACTGACTTTTTGGGAGGCTGCAAAAACTATGTTATCGTCATAAAATCGACTTGATATTTCACACACATACGTACAGACATATACTTTAACATATAAAAATGGTCTCACAACAATCAAAACTT
>NMRB01000077.1:739118-750435 GCA_002633025.1 Notospermus geniculatus
TTAAAGTTTACTCGAATCCTGAAACATTTCAGTGATTTCGTAAAGATATTCATTATAAAAGGGCTTCAGGATGGGACACTAGTCCGCAGCACCCAGTGACCTTGAGGACACTTACCAGTGTGAGGTGGATGCCTCTCTGGCAGGATCAGGTGTTGGAATGAAATCGGACACATCGCCTCTGACCCTAGCCATCTGTCAGATATCGCCCTCACGTAGTACTGGGTCGGGAGGGGTTCAAAGATTGGGATGGTGAACACAAGCTGTTGATCCTCCTGCTTCAAGACCTACAATGTCAGAAAAAAATGTTGACGATAACATTTGGTAATACATGTAGTTAGCTGGTATTTACTGGGGAACTGAAAACCAGTTGAAATCGACAGCAGTATGACTCTGAACATTCATCATCATAATGCTGACAAACTCACTTGTTTCTTCTGCAGCACGAAATATTCGCTATGATAAATGTGGTTATGGTCAGGGTCCTCCACCCAGATCCAGAACGCCTCCGACGTATTACCATGAACGCGATCATTCCATGTAAATTCCGGCACAATCATCAGCCTCACTCTCAGAACTGTCCGTGTAATTGGCTGGATTGTGGCTTCGAGTGACAAAGCCGGGACTTCGCTGACGCATTTCTTGATGACCGTCCCCATGCGGACGTGCCGCACCATGTGTCCTGAAACACAAAGATATGGTAATGATACGATGGGTCATAGGAATAAAGACTAGTAAATACTTTTACTTGAATTTTGCAACACAAATGCACAAGGCAATGCTGTACAAATCTGAGGTAAAAGCATTTGCTAGTCTTTATTCATATGACCCTATGACATGGGAAAAGATGAACTTCACTGACGAAAACTCTCCCAAAATATTATGATTTTCACGATCTTATCGCAGCTGTTGGCTCATCAACTCACCAATTTCCTTAGCATCCATTTCTGCAAGGCTCGATAATGTCAGCCGTCGCTCCTCTATCTTATGGAGGATCTCCGGTCCCAGGATATGGAACTGTCTAAGTGGGTGTTCAAATCCCCAAAGTCGCTTGTCAATACACTTGCTGAGAGTGAGAAGACGTCCAGCCATGATGGGCATTCCTTTCTTCAGGGCCATTTCAAACAGTGCCCGTACGATACGACCAGCGTTCTGGAGAAAAGGGTGACAGACACAACTAATGAAAATTTCAACAATATTTCTGCAGGTTCCTCTTGATTTTACAATGAAAGTATTTCTTTTTCAATTTCAATCTGACTCTACAGGGTAGCTCAATGAAAATGTCCCCCGAAAAACTGAGCATTAAAGATAATGTATCACGACTTCATTGTTTACATAAATGTTTGTAAACATGGATATTTACATTATGTTAGGCCCTATTTTGGAGTTTTGGGACATGCCAACCCACCAAATTGAATACTTTTGGAATCAACAGAATTTCTAGAGGGGCATGCCACCAACAAATTACTCGTAAGACAAAGAAAGATTGTACATAAACAAACAAAATGTAAATAAACAATGAATTTCGTGGCCTGCGAAAATACCCATGATACATTATCTTTAAGAGAAGTACTGATATTTTGGGGACATATTATAGATCACACTGTATTAGGAGACTAAACTAGTAAAACATTGAGAAAAGACAGACAAAACTTACCTGAGCAACGTAGGCACTATCAGACACGAGAGAGAAGCCATCCACATATCCTCTGGAGATGTACGTCTGCAGGAGGATGTTCACCTTCCCGTGCGGGTTCTCAACACCACCACCAACTGTCATGTGACAATCGTCATGAAAATGGCGTTCCATCTCTTCAAGTTCTTCATCGCGCACCTATGGAAACAGGGAAATCATTGAGTAGTTGTAATCACATGCGAAGGAAAAGAAAATCATGTGATGTTGGATAATTGGCAAAATGACCAACATCAGACAAGTTCATATTTACGTTTTGAACCAAGTCAAAAGGCAGAATCCAGTGTTCCCTCCGCCAATTTTCACTCTAGTCATTGAGGGCTATGAGCTGGGTGACAACGAAAAAATGGCCAATTTGTTGATTTTCGCAAGGATTTTCATGAAAATACAGGAGTGACAACAGGAAGACCCCAAAGCAACTACTGTAAAGCAAGATAATTTCGCGGCTGGAAATTTTCGCGAATCAAGAATTATAGACATATTCCCGGCAGGATATTTTCGCGAGTCTCTGCCATTTTTTTCATTTTTTTTTCACGGACCGAATTTATCACTTGCGTGTACTCATATTCGCGACAGGAAATTTTCGCGACTCATACACTCTCGCGAAATTCGTGAAAATTTCCTGCACGCGAAATTTTCCTGCTTTACAGTAATCCTGTTCAAATTCTATGGGAATCTTACAGAATCTACAATCAATACCTTGATTTGTTGAAATTCCTGCGCATGCGACACCATCCCAACGACATCTGCTTCTGTCATGAGCGGCACGAACTTCTCATTGATCACCTCCATGGTTTCGTACTTAATATAGAAATGACTGGCTGTCCTCCCCAAGTCTGTTGCCGACATGTATCCCGTGCGTTCATTGAATCTGATCATCTCAGCCTTGTCGAGAGCCCTCCCTATAAGAGATACACAATCAGATTGCAATGGCTGTTCCCAACAAGTCTGATGGCAGTGTTTCCGTCAGAGGGGGGATGGGGGGGATGAATCCCCTCCTCAAAAATTTCAAGGAGGGGATATCCCCCCCTCAAGTTTGCAGACTAACCTTTTTCAAATATCAATAGGAACCGCACTGTTGTATCACCCGCACTGGCGATTTTTGGGGCCTTTTCGCGGAAAAAAGTCGCGGGTCTTATGCCGAAAAATACGGTACCTTGATTTGTTGAAATTCCTGCGCATGCGACACCATCCCAACGACGTCTGCTTCTGTCATGAGAGGCACAAACTTCTCATTGATCACCTCCATGGTTTCGTACTTAATATAGAAATGACTGGCTGTCCTCCCCAAGTCTGTTGCCGCCATGTATCCCGTGCGTTCATCGAATCTGATCATCTCAGCCTTGTCGAGAGCCCTCCCTATAAGAGATACACAGTCAGATTGCAATGGCTGTTCCCAACAAGTCTGATGGTCTTTCAAACTCTTCCGATCAAGTTTGATGGTCTTACAAACTCTTCTGATCAAGTTTGATGGTCTTACAAACTCTTCTGAACAAGTTTGATGGTCTTACAAACTCTTCCGATCAAGTTTGATGGTCTTACAAACTCTTCTGAACAAGCTTGATGGTCTTACAAACTCTTCCGATCAAGTTTGATGGTCTTTCAAACTCTTCTGAACAAGTTTGATGGTCTTACAAACTCTTCTGAACAAGTTTGATGGTCTTGCAATGACTCTTACCAACAAGATTTGGCATCCACCGACTTCCATTTATTTGTGAAGACAGACTCTCAACGAAGCTGGCCTAGCCAGTGTCATGACCTAGAATGATGACACCTTACCTGCGATGACGATGAGGTCTCTCCTGTGATTATCCAAGTTGGGGTCCTTCGACAGAGTATCATATGGCAGACCATAGGCTAGGGGGTTACAGCGCATCCTGACAAACAAGTACGTGTAGCTTAGCCACTTCACAGCTTCATCGACGTTTGTTACAGTTCCAAGTGAGATCTGAAAATTTAATGTACCGGTAAACAACATGAACATATTTTCCACAGCTGTGCTACTATGGGTCATTCCTTTATCCCTATTATGTGCAAAACCGAGACATTAGATCTACCGGAAACGCAAATTCAAGACATACCTCTGCATTAAGGTTATCCCTCAAGCTTGCTGTAAACTGACTCTCAATAGGATTCTGGCGTGTTAGCAGTGAGAGGTAGTGAGCCAGTTTGGCCTGGGCTGTGATGATTGTAGCGTGACCAAACTTGTCAAACTGAGGTCGGCCAGCACGGCCGAAAATCTGGAGCACATCAAGTATGCCAAGATCTACGAAGGACCCCTTCCTAGCATCGTACAGGTCAGTACCCTGAAGTAGAGCGGGAGTTATTATGTGTGAGTATACACATCAGCCATGCACACAATCTGCAATTACTGAAAGTTCTTTTTCATTAAAGTGAAAAAGCAGAGTTGAAGATGGTGTGGGAATAGAGCAATATGTCACTGTCATACCTTGATGATAACAGCATGAGCAGGCAAGTTGACACCCCAGGCTAGAGTAGCGGTGCACACCAGTGTCTTCACAAGTCCAGCACTGAAGTATTTCTCCACCAGATTCCTATCCTGTCGCAACATGCCGGCATGATGGATTGCAAATCCATCAGGGAAGATTTCTCGTAGTTCCTTATTCCTAGATTTGCTGATCTGAAATCACAATTTGTTGAAAAGAATTAGGAACTTGTTAGGATACCACAGTCATGGTTGTCACTTCTTGTCCGAATAAATGGCTATAGTATCCAAAGTTTCCTTCTTGACTTGTGTGTTCCCTTGTCATTTTCCCCTGACCAGGCTCACAAATTTTTGAAGTTTAAAATCATTTGGAGACTGCCCTTGAAAACTGCCAATGGCCATGCTCATGAAACTTAAAATCAAGTCATGGCGTGAATTTGAAATCACAACAATTTTCAAGGTTTTGGTAGCCATACACACAAATGTGACCCATCACCACAAAACGAGTATGGTACTACATGTAAGTCGCTCTGAAGTTGGCAGGTTGAGACCAACGTTTTGTCAATTTCAGTAGGCCTAGGCGTACTGTCTGTCTTTTGTAAAATTTGAGTGATTACATTTCTTCCTTTATCTCCTGGGGTTGTTTTAGTTCATCCTGGTTCACATCTTGTACGACTTGTACCTGATTTGATGTGATGGTTCACAAATGTAGTAAATGGCATTAAAGATCAACACACCTGTTTCATTGCGTCGCCATATTTTGGATCCTGCTCAGCTAAGAACATGGATATGTCTCCCTGATTCTTGGCCATTTCCCTCAGCAGCATGGCAGTTCTAACCGTCTCATTCCTCGCATGGACGAACACCATGACTTGTTCTCCTCGCCTGACTTGCTCCAGGACTTTATCATAACAGACCCGATTCATCTTGTGCAGCATGTCCACAGTGTTGGTACTATTGATGCCTAGATGAAGTGAAAAGGCACAATAGATCAGATGTCATGGTCATCTCAAAAATGCACCGACTTTGGTCTATAGAATACCATTCATCATTTTAACGGCCCCTTTCATCTTAGTTTTTTTTGGCAATTTAATGCACATGCACTTATCTGCTGGGCAAAATAAACATGTGATTGGAAAAAAGTGTGACTTTCCCTATCAAAAGTTCATTTGCATAACCCTATAGCAATGAAGGTAGTAGCGGGCCGTCAAAATGATAAATACATACTGTAAACAGTGAAATTTCCGCGACACTAAAAATTGGCGAATTTATCATTTTTGAAAACCGCGAAGACTAATTTCCGCGTTTACCTTCATAATTCAATGGAAAATGCATAAGGGTTGGTATTTTCGCGCTGTTTAAGTTCGCGTTTCGGCCCATGACCGCGAAAATTGTGAAAATTTTACGGTTTACAGTATACAGATATGTGCTGTGGCCACATTTGAGACACGATCTGTCTGACTTTCATTCCAGAAAGTGTTCTTTTCACAACTTACCAATGAATGTCATTCCAAGGGGCACAGGTCTGAATCTCCCATCGAAGAAGAATAAGCCTGTGTATGGATTGACGTTGAGGAATCGAGCAACATCGAGGTAATTGGGAAGTGTAGCTGACAATCCAACAATTCGTATCATATTTTGAGACGATTCAACCTGAAGAAAATGACAATAAAATAAGTTGCAAATTCATCAAGAATTCTGGATTAATATCAATGCAATGCATCAGAAGTTCAGGCAAATCGCCCACAAGCCACAGAAAGCCAAAACCAACAGTGAAGTTCACAGATCTTGGGCAAATTTCACAGAATAACCATGCTGTTGTGCTAGCTCTTTGAAGAACACAAACACCATTTTCCGATGAAACGTTAAACTAAGTTTTTTGAGATAACACAGTTTTTCTAATCATTGGTACATAAGGGTTCTACCTGCCGCAGGGTCCTAGCCACTAAACTTTCAATTACTGGTCCTCTGTCGTCATTCAGCAAGTGAACCTCATCGATGATCAGCAACTTGACGAGTTGTGTGAGGGCGACATCTCCTGTGCTTTTCCTGGTTACCACATCCCATTTTTCAGGTGTAGTTACCAGCATCTGAAAAAAACACAAAGAATTTCTCTAATCTCAGCTGCTGCAAATTACCACTTCAATGAATTCTGCAGTTGATTCTCTTTATGGCCTTAGATTAACTGTCAAATTACAAACCTGTGTTTTTAGAATTTCCTGTTTTGTCAGCTGCATATCCCCTGTCAACTCTTTGACTACGATATTGAGTGGCTCGAGCCTCTTGCCAAAGTTCCTGACCATTTCAGCTGCCAGGGCTTTCATTGGGGCAACATAAACAATCTGAGAGAAAAAAATATCAACTTCAGAACAGATAGACTATCAAAAGAACTATTCTGAAAACAGGACATAAAGATGCAATATAAAACTGACTTTAACCTGTTCATTGATACATCTTCAGGCCCCCAATATTCAAAGGTTTGCCTCACCAGGTGTCTCTCCAACCCTTCCCAGGTTCAACACTAGGAATTACTGTTTTATTTCCATGCCAAGGGTCACTGAAGAGATTTCCAACGGCACGACAGGAACTCCAATACCCACCCTCCAGCACAGGGGTCCAAAATGATCTTCTCTGTTGATCTTCCTTTACATTGTAGGTATGGGTTTAAGGATGTCAATATCTGATTGAACAACTAAACCTGGATTCACCAGTACCAGTATACTTCAGGAGGTTTACACACCTTAAATTCATCTTTCTTGATGACACCTTGGGAGAGATGCTGCTTCAGTTCATGAAGCACTGCTAACATGGCAATATTTGTTTTACCCGCACCAGTGGGGGCACAGATCAACAAGTTTTCATTGGTCTTGTATGCCGTTGCGAAGACCACAGACTGGATCTTATTCAAGGTCTTCATCCCCTGAAATGCTAGTTGGCCTATCTGAAATTAAAAAGGCAAAGATGTTACCGCACAACCAAAGTGAAATTCCACCCTTTAAAGGGTTTCAAGTCCCCCTCATTAAACATGATCTCATCTACTAGTGGTGTGAAGGCAGCAAAACTGACAGGTGGTGACACATGTCTCAGTTCATTGGGAAAAAAATCCCCTTTAATTTTGAAGGGAGTAACGTATAACATACCTCATCCAATGACGATATCGGAACAAGTGTTTTGCCGACGTTCGTAGGTGGTGGATCACTCGGAGGTATGTTCACTTCTTCATGTGTCTCCTTTGTCTTTCGAGTAAAACCTTCAGGTAGCACCATCTGCAAATGAACCAACTGCAGAATCAGACAAAGGGATATGATGGCACGAATACATCTTTTCTGGAAGATACATCTCCCAGCTCTTGCTGATAATATGAACTGAACTATTATATCGGACCAAGGACATCCAATCCATCTGAAATCCGCCATGCTACATGGGGCAGATTGAAAATGTGCCAGCAGAATGAAGTCATAAGCAGTCCACAGAAGAGAGTCAACCTAATACCATTTCAGATAAAATGTTTAGGCCAGACTTTTTTTATTTTTCGGATTACGGATTCGCCGACGTTAGTTTTTGCCAAAACAGAAAAAAAATAAAATTCAGATATTCATCTTTTTTTATTTTTATTTTCCCTCCGAACTTGAGCTTCGCCCCGGTTACTGGGCCAGAAAAAATAAAACCATAAAATTTACCTAGCGTACGTTGTTTCAAAGGTCTCTCTCCAGCCTCCGGCCATGTGCGATGGCATGGGATTGTAAAAAAAAACATTTTCAGCGGCTTTGAACAGACCTGTCCGAGTCCTCATCTGGCAAATTTTATTTTTCTTCATCCTCCGACATAGTCTGCAAGGAATTGAAACCTATTCCCCGACAAAAAAAATAAAAATTGTTCTTCCTGCAATTTTTATTTTTATTTTTATTCCATCCTCCGACATTTCCTGAACAAGAAAAAAATCCGTAATCCTAAAAATAAAAAAAGTCTGGCCTTACATTGGAAAATTTCCAAATTTCCGAAATACCTTTGTTCCACTGATGAACGCAGATGACTTCCTTGCTTCAATGTTCTGGTCAAAAACATATGGATAACCTTCAAATTCTGGGAAATTACCACTTTTTCCTGCACGGCTGAACAAAGGGGCAGTCATGGCTTGATGAAGTGCCTGTTCCCTGTAAGCACACACAAAATGTAGAAACATGGGAAAGTCATCCATAATTGTACCATGGGGATATTTTCTTTTGGGAAAGAGTATGAGAAGAAAGTCCATTCACGACAATTTACCTCTGAGCTCGAAGTTGTTGTGGGTCCATAAAAAAGTCATTATTCTGCTCACTCTCCTGGCCTCCATCTTTCCTTGAAAGTTTCTTCTCTTCCTTTCTCATCAACTTCTTCATGGCTTTCTCCTCAAAAGTCTGAAAATATTTATTTAGCTTAAAATTAGCTTAAAGTGGACCTTAGAGTTAAGGACGCTTTTGGAATACGGGCCATAGACATTGAGTGTCAGATGAACAATTACCTCAACTGTTACTTGACAGCCATAGTTGGGTCTCTTATCCTTGGGAATTTTCACAGCTTGAATGATCCGGGACTGTGGCTCTGGATTCAAACTGTCCACAGTAATCTTCTGTAACTTGGGTCGGTGTTGAAACAGACTCTGGATAAACTCAAACCGGTCAAATCCAAGCAAGTCGAACAACTCATTTTGAAGTTCATCATCTGTCTTCGCGGACTTCAACAAATTCAAAATAGTGGAAGCCATCTCATTTACAGATATACTGTCATGAGAGAAGTAGTTTTCAACTTGAAACACGAGCCACAGGCCAGTGCCTGGTTCATCTTCATTGTGGTCTTTCACTCCTTGAGGTGCTGCTGCAGCAGGCATAGTGTACTTGAAGTCAAAGTCCATGGCGGCATCCTCCTCCTCGTCAGACTCTGATGTAATGTCATCATCACTGAAGTCATCAACATCTTGGGAATAAACAAATTTGATACCCTGGCCAAATTCACTTCGTGCATTTTCCTCAGATTCAAAAGAATCTACCAAGTTGTCGATTACATCTTCTGGAATGTTCTTAACCATTCTTCCCACCAGGGCACATGCTTTTGTAGCTGATGATGCAGGAAATGGTCCAAAAAGTCCGCGCAGTTTGACTGTTTGCTTGTGGCCAACACTCTGGGTATTGATGAACGTCTCAAATATAAATGCTGCAGAACTCTCCAACATACCCGAGGTGTTCTCACGTCCAGCTGAAATAGTGAATTACTACGTATTTCAAGGACAATTGGGAGATGGGATTTTAAAAAGATCCAAGACTTGGAATCAAAGTCACAGGCTCACGGAAAAAATAACCCTACACTCCCCGACTCCACCTTTCCATTTCTACCAAACAAAAAGATTATGAAACAATCTCAACCAACCATTAAGAGTCCTCTGCAAAGTGATAAACCTGAGTTCATCTAGACATGTACTGATACTCACCAATTTCTGTTGCATACCGTACCAACTCCCTCAGCTCATTTTCAACTTGGCTTCTACTAGCAGATGAGTGCCTATGAAGGAGGTTCAGCAATTTGGTCCATGTGAGGCCTCTTTGGCTCTGCTTCTCTGCCCGCAGTTTCTGCTTTTTGGCAAGGTTGATCAGCACACCAGTTTCATGTCCATCTTCGCCAGAGAATGCCCGAAGGAATCCAGTCAGCCTCGGAATCGCAGCCATTTTGGTTCAGAAAGAAGGGCGGCCTGCAGTGCAAGTAAGATTAAGAATTTTGTGCTGTCAAACTGTCAAAGAAGAATATGAATATGGCTGAACATGAATAGGCCTATGGCTGATTTCAATTAAAAGTTTTTTAACGAAGTTTTTGAAATTTGGGCCATACATTTTGTACAGGTGAATGTACAGTCATGATTGATTGTTGTGTCCACTGCAAAAGTGACAAATTGACATGTAATGTAGCCTAGGCCTATGTATGTAGGCCTAGGACCTATCTTATGTCGTATGACGGGTGGCCGCCGGCATGGCCGGGTAAACCAGACATACCGGATAAGCATAAGGTAACTGCTCTCACTGCATCTTCTTCATCATTTCTTCATTCATGTGAGTGGCGAAACGAAAGAAAAGTGAAAGATGTTGCACCACACATGACAACTGCTGATGACACCACTAGGCCTTGGCCTACACAGAACCATGAGAACTGCCTACATTGACATGCATCAATATGCACACGACATGCTCTGTGGATGGCGAATTGGTAAACCCTGATAAAACGCTAAAACTGTGGACATAAAAGCGCACGATCTGATGACGTCACCAAACTGCAAGGAATTCCCCAATCTGAAGAGGTCGCCACCATCGTTCCTCGGCTAAGAATTGAATTGAATTGAATAAGACCTCTGAAAAGGGCTGGAACCCAGCACAAGAATCTTGTGCTCATCGCTTTTACAAATCATCTGATAAAATAATCATACCGAAACTTAGAATTTGTTCCAGTACTTGTAAAATTACTACTATTTTAACATTCCGTTGGGTATTCGATGTTTTATTATGGAAAAAGGAACGAACTCTTTCGAATCCCTAAGCAATTCGCTGTGCAACGGTCAGAAATTCATCCGCCACCAACAAATTTGCGCTGTGGAAAAGAAGTACCCCGGGGAAGTACCGGTCTAGCCCTTTCCAGAGTTTAATGTGGCGTTGAACTCTGGGTACGAGATTGGCCGGGATCAATAGGCCTACGTTCGGGCACTCTCTAAAAACACCTACCACCTATCACCTACCCACCTATAGATTTTGTAACGTTACAAAATCTCTCCAGTGATTGGTGAGATTTTGTAACGTTACAAAATCTCTCCAGTGGTGAGATTTTGTAACGTTACAAAATCTCTCCAGTGGTTAAGTTAACCCTTTAGGACTCAAAACGGCCGCCACCGGCCGCCTAAAAACCCCTTAGAGACCCTTGCGAAATTTCACATAAATTGCATCTGGCTCCTTAAATATTTGGCGGAACTTCAAGTAACTTATAGTCCGAAAAATACGGTACATCTCAATGATGATAGATCCTCAAGCAGGCCTGGGACGGCCGATGCGAGCGCCATCTTACCTAAGGTGTGAGAACTAGCGTTACAAAATCTCAAGTGAGTGGTGAGATTTTGTAACGTTACAAAATCTCGCCACTGGAGAGATTTTGTAACGTTACAAAATCTC
>NMRB01000078.1:2183-33766 GCA_002633025.1 Notospermus geniculatus
TCAATAGACAGATTGCCAAAGTCGGCCATGTTGGACCAAAAGGCAATAACAAACACTGAATGTACAGTGAATGTACACCGTTGATATACAGCATGTTTTAAAACCTGCAATTTACACAAAACTTTCATGAAAAGTTACAAAATGAACACCTCCTCAGCAGTGCTACATGTGTTATGAACCGTTCCCAGGCCCAAATGTTTGCAGATATTTTCCACAAAAAGTTTTAAAAGACTTTTATTATGCCATTTTTATGCCAAACCTCAGCTCCAGGTGTGTTGGTCCTATCCCACAGTGTGGAATCATGATGATTCACAAACCTGGACCCAAGGTTGGTTAAGCAACAAAAGTCTGTTTTTTCTTTTCTGAATTACTATTTTACCAAAAGTAAGCCAAGGCTTAGTGCATATTAATGTATTATTAATGATGGTTATGTTATCTGAGACATTTTCATGGCAAACTTTTATGTTTTTGCACGTTTTAAAACATGCTGTACATCAATGGTATACATTCACTGTACATTCAGTGTTTGTTATTGCCTTTTGGTCCAAAATGGCCGACTTTGGCAATCTGTCTATTGTCATTGACACCTTTCATTGTGTTCTGTGATTTGAAATACCGTATTACAGAAATCTTCTTGCATGAAGCTGTGATTATGGTACGATTGTGACAGTCTCTCATGTCTTGCTTCTTTGGCAAATTACTTTCTGACAGCATCAAGTCCTAGGAAGTTAATATCAAGATGGGTCTTTTAGTGCATTCATTTTAGGAAAGTTTGGTTATTTGCATCCTGTAATGAGAAAAGGAAGATGGTTTTGAGTACGAGGCAATAAGCATCCAGTAATTTCGCATATGACTTGCTTTGACACCAGAAAAAGACCACAGTGATGCGTTGATAGCATATCAGTGTACATCATGCACACATACACAGACACAGTTACAGCTCTTCTATACTCTGTCTCAGTATGATTGATTGACACTAGGCCTAGGTCTGTAGGGCTAAGAAAGGAAGGCTACCCCGAAGGCCTAGATACATAGGCTAGGCCTACAATACATGTTCTGTCTTCAGTAGTAGGCCTTAGGCCTACCGGTACGGCGGTACGCCACGGGACAGTAGGCCTAGGGCTAGCCTATAGGCCTTATCGCACCTAGCACGTGTGAAGCTAGCCAGGCGGAAAGGGCCCAAACATCAGCGCCCCCGCTGTACATTTACAATACATTGTGCAATGCATGGCGCGCATTTTATGTAAACATTGGCCAATAAAAGTAACTTCCAAAAGCCAGATGCGCCAAAACTACTAGCTACGTGGGAGGCGGTATGAAGTGATTCATATCGATAAATAATTTACAACCGATCGTCTTCGCGATCGCAAAAAATCGATGATTAATACACTGACAGTCCATAAACATCACCAAAACATTATCGTGCAAGCCCGCCCCACCCCCGCGCTGATTGGTCAAAAGTTTTGGTGATGTTTAGGCCTATGGACTGTCAGTGTATTAGGCCTAATCATCGATTTGTTGCGATTAAATGTAGTAATCTGCACTACTTTCAAGATGGAAACCTAGCACCTGCGCTAGTGGTGTTATAGAAGATAACGCCATCTAGTGTCAAGTGTGCAACCGATCGTCTTCGCGATCGCAAAAAATCGATGATTAATACACTGACAGTCCATAAACATCACCAAAACATTATCGTGCAAGCCCGCCCCACCCCCCGCGCTGATTGGTCAAAAGTTTTGGTGATGTTTAGGCCTATGGACTGTCAGTGTATTAGGCCTAATCATCGATTTGTTGCGATCACGAAGACGATCGGTGGTCAATAATTTATCGATTTAAAGGCTAAACTTTAGAATCCCTGGTCGGAAGTGATGTACTCCATGGCACACAATGGAAATCCTATTGTACAATGCGGTTTATTCCGTCAATCGATGACCTTTTTGGGGGCACTGACCAGGGATTGTAAAGTCGTTCCCTGATGTTTGGGCCCTTTTCGCCTGGCTGGTTTCACACGTGCTAGGTGCGATAAGGCCTACCGTATAGGTACACGATTCGATTGGTGATGATGATCAGTGATGATGGTGATGGGCGATGATGATAGGGGCCTATCAGAAGCGAGACGTTCTGACTGGTAAGTGAGACCTACAGAGCATGCGCATTGGTACTCGCACATCTCTTCCGCAAACCGGCGAGTTGATGCCGTGTGTGACTTCGGACTTTTAAAGCTGAAATAAATAAATAAATAAAGCACATCTGTGCGGGTATTTTTTGTTTTATGGTAAGTAACATTGTTGGTGTCAAATCCCATAAGATGTCAACCATAGGAAGTGATGTTTGTTCGTAGGCCTACATGTATATTCAGCGTGATTTGTGGCACTGCCGTGTCTGCTGTCACGACGACACTGTCAGTGTCAGTGTCATCATGGATTCATGCACAGGAGTTCGTGAACAATCGAATGAGCGATACACCCACTGCACACACTCATGTACAATGCACGATGTGCACATACACTCAAACAAGGACTGTCACTGATTTCGGGGCCGCTTCGATTCGACCCGAAAATCCTGGTTGAAACTGTTAAATAATCACCAATTACCGCATCATTAGACACCTAAGGGCTCACAAACATACAATTCATCCGTATCGCCTCCAACAATATCCCCAGAATTGTATTATCGCAACTTTAATCAGAAACTTTGGCACTGACGCAACTACACTGACCGGTCACTCCAAACAACTCCACGGAAATGCCCCGCGATGACGTCAGAGGATTCCCTCCTCGATTCTCATTGGTTGAAATTTTCCCGCGGCGCTAAAAAAAGAGCGCCGCGGGAAATTCAACTTCGTCTGCTCTGCGTCTGCCAGGGAAATAGATTTTGGCGCCATTTTCGCTGTCAGAATCCGTGCGGCTCGTCAGGTTTCGCTGTGCTCTGCTTTGTTTCGTCATGGAGGAAGACGGAGATGTAGACTGTACCACAGGTACCGGACACGACTGTTAGGAAGGGAATTTGCTATTGAGGCGTCACCTTTCGGAGAACGGCCACAACATGGAGAAAGCCCTCCTAAAAATAGTTCGGTGACGTAGCTAAATCGGCTCAGTCGACGCCTACCTCCACGGCAGAGCCAGTAGAATATTATTGAAGACCGGAAGTAGTCAATCTGGACATGCGCAGGAGGCCTCTACTGTGAAGTTATCACCCTTTCAAATGCATTTTTTGATCCAGGGAAATAGATTTTGGCGCCATTTTCGCTGTCAGAATCCGTGCGGCTCGTCAGGTTTCGCTGTGCTCTGCTTTTTTTCGTCATGGAGGAAGACGGAGATGTAGACTGTACCACAGATACCGGAACTGAATTTATAGTTTCATGGTAAGGTCCTTGAAAAAAAAAAGGAAAAAAGAAATAAAAGATGCGGGCCTAGGCCTACCGCGGTAGGCCCCTAGCCCCTAGTCAGTCTTTTTCAGTGCTAGGCCCTAGCTCCATGGATTTGGTGACGGGCGGGATAAGCCTGGCATTGGGGCGGCTACAGAACATCGATCCAGCCGGCCGGTAGGCCTATAAAGGGAAGCCAAACAAGGCCTACCCTTCAGGCAAATTCATGTCAGCAAACATGAGGCCGCCAGACCACTGCTGTCATCATGAAGACTGTACGCCCCTAGTAGGCCTAGCTCACTAAATGTGGGCCATTTTAAAATCCGTTAGGGCGGCCCCAACGTAGGGCCTAGGTGCTGATCCAGAGGGGACGNGCTAGGCCCTAGCTCCATGGATTTGGTGAGGCGGGATAAGCCTGGCATTGCCATTGGGGCGGCTACATAACATCGATCCAGCCGGCCGGTAGCCTATAGGCCTAAAGGGGAAGCCAAACAAGGTCTACCCGTAATTCATGTCAGCAAACATGAGGCCACCCGAGACCACTGCTGCCATCATGAAGACTGTACGCCCCTAGTAGCTCACTAAATGTGGGCCATTTTAAAGTCCGTTACGGGCGGCCCCAACGAACGTAGGTGCTGATGAGGGGACGTGACCCCCTGCTTTCCACCACCAATTTTTTTCCACCACAATTTGCGAAAATAAGCAAAAACAACCGCAACACAATAAAGCTTCTGTTTTTGATGAAGGCCCGAACCCACTGACGCGTTCTCACGCAGCGGGAAAACGCACCTCGGCAGAAAATGCTTTGTTAAAAGGTAGCGGATCGAGAAAATAACAAAGGATTTGTCGGGCGGTGATGAAACCGCGGCGGAAAAACGCGACAGTGGGTTCAGGCCTTTAGGGGCCATGAGAAGCGGAACAGATTCCGAAGTTAAAATTAGTTTATGCCTATATTGTCTGATGCCGATATCAATGGATGTCATCTTACTGAACACACTTAATAATCTCCACCTTCAACTTTTCAACTCACTTCATCTCCGCAACTCGGTTCATCGCCGTAAAAAGATTATACCGCTACTGCTGCATTCTGAAATAAATTCAAATGCCTCGTAACTAACGGATGATACTGTGACGACCATGAGCAAGTGGTTTCAAAAAGCATGCCCGGAAGATTTGAAGAAGACTTCGTTCTTTAATACACTTGAAAGTGACACTATGGGGAGGGAGCGGGATAAAGGTTTTTAACTATAGGCCTATTCAGACTTGAAAAGTGAAAATTACCTATTTTCGACACACGGTGGACATCGCCATTCGTCCTCCTCGCTGATTGTTCCTTCCTGTACGTTCACACACTTGAAGTGGTACCATCTTTGGCAGTGATCACACTGGATTGCCCCATCGACACATTCCTCTCCACATGCACCGCATGGCCATTCCTTGGCTGCTGTTGAAGCACTTCCTACAAAATATAAAAAAGGCTCCTACTGTTATTGTAAGAGGAAAGAACAACGCTTTTTTTACGGATCTTTGGCTGGATTTGTGATCGATCCTTAGTTGGAAAGATATGAAGAGTGATCGGTGATTTTAAGCGTTATACGGCACTGTCAACAGAGATAAGGGAAAAGGGAAACTTATCAAAAAGCATGCCCGGAAGATTTGAAGAAGACTTCGTTCTTTAATACACTTGAAAGTGACACTATGGGGGAGGGAGGGGATAAAGGTTTTTAACTATAGGCCTATTCAGACTTGGAAGTGAACTTACCTATTTTCGACACACGGTGGACATCGCCTTTCGTCCTCCTCGCTGATTGTTCCTTCCTGTACGTTCACACACTTGAAGTGGTACCATCTTTGGCAGTGATCACACTGGATTGCCCCATCGACACATTCCTCTCCACATGCACCGCATGGCCATTCCTTGGCTGCTGTTGAAGCACTTCCTACAAAATATAAAAAAAGGCTCCTACTGTTATTGTAAGAGGAAAGAACAAGGTTTTTTACGGGTCTTTGGCTGGATTTGTGATCGATCCTTAGTTGGAAAGATCTGAAGAGTGATCGGTGATTTTAAGCGTTATACGACACTGTCAACATAGATAAGGGAAAAGGGAAACTTCCAAGGAATAACAAGGTATTGTCACGGATGCAGGCAATAGAATCATGCGAGAACTTTGTAAATGCAAGTAATAATTAATAAAATTATGCAAGCTAAAATAAATATATTTGGATAAACATGATAAATTAAAAAAGAGAATGCATCAATAAAAACTGCAGTAGTCCTCACGAATGGAAATTTGACTTTTGGGAATCCTCGCTTATTTCGCAATGCATCATATATGTCCGAGTTGTGCGGATTAGGAATTATGGACGAAATACGTCGTGAGGACTACTGTTTAAATTTCAATATAAAATTTTCACCTGAAGTTGCACCTGCTTGTGATGATGTGCGCCCACCAAATAGCTCCGGCTTTTTCATTTCATCGGCGGCCTTAATGACCTCTCCCAGAGTTTTACCAATATCAGCCTTGNCACTGTATAGCTGTTGCATTTCCTTTTTAGTGAAGGTTTTGTGAATGTAATCAGAGTCAGCCAATATCTCTGCTTGCAGCCTTCGGTGACTGGCCATCTTACTTTCTGAGTTGTCCTTTTTGGCGAAATCGATGCTAAATTTTTCTGAGGCTCCAGACTTTTTCCCCTTGGCGATCTTCACTTGCTTCCGGTGTGCTTCCTCTTTCTGTGTGCGTGACTCATTGTAAGCACGAACAAAATACTTCGCAAAAACATTCAAAAGTCGCTTCAGAACGTCTTCAACAATATCCACAACCAGTGCAACATCCTGAGCAGCTTCTAACTTGAACAGTGCTATCCATTGGTCTTTTATGGTTCTGCTTTTCAAAAGGTCTGATTTGATGTTTTCTAAAAATTGATCTTTGCCAAAATTGATTCTGCCCTGGCTCTCGTAGGTCCTGATGGCCTTGTCCACGGCCACGAAGAATTCAAATGCCTCATCTGTGATGTTGGTTAGGCTTCCTGAGAGGTTCTGCCGATATTTTGTCTCTTCCAATGTCTCAGGATGCCGCGACTGAGCTAGGCTGGTCTCGGACGCAGTAAGCTGGTCGATGTACTTCAGCTGCGCGGATAGCTCATGAACTTTGTTCTCCCCATATTCACTGTACAATACACCCTTTAAATACTGCCTTTTTGCATGCTGTATTTTGGCCAGACACCAACCACCAATGTACCTAATCTTCCCACGTCCACTGTCGGATTCCTCAAAAGTTTTTCCTTCTTCTTTGGCTGCTGTTTCTTCCTCTCTCTTCCTTATGGCAGCTGTTGCCTTGGTAATCAGCTTTTCGCGGATGATGAAAACAACTTTCAGCATCAAGTTAGTTTGCGGATCTTTGGGCTTCCCCTCGAAGAGATCGCAGCACAGCTTCTGGTATTCACTGGACAACATATACTGGTGCACTGATTTATAGAATGTGTAAACATTCTTATTCACAAGCTTCTCGTTTTCCATCATGACATTAAACATGTCGGCAACTTTACTCCATACAGAGTAAAAACTTTGCTGGGCTCTATCTTTGTGCTGGAGTACGAAATCTACAGCCTTGTGGAACTCCTCCTCTTCAGGGGTCTCGGGGGGGATTGACTTGAACATCTGAATATCCTGAAAGATGTCGAAGTCGTCTGGTACATCTACATCTATGGGTCCGGGTCTGGGACCTGGTGCCTGTGACTCAACATCTTCAATGAAGCTAATGAGCTCCTCATCCGTCAAGCCGTTTTCATCATCCTCGACTTCGTCTGCACTCGGTAATGGAGTATTTTCCTCTGGCAGTGAAGCTGTTTTAAAACAACACTTCAGATCGTCTTCTACAGGGGCAACGTCCCTTGAGAGGAATATCTGTACGTCTGGGGACTCTTTCGGCACCTTTGTCGGATCGAAATTGATGATTCTCAAGCCTTTCTTCCAGCGACATCGTCCGACAGCAACAGCCAACTGTCCGGGGTTTTCCATTTTTCTACAGTCGATAACGACCCTTTCCATGGTAATGCCCTGGGCTTTATGAACGGTTATTCCGTAGCAGAGACGCAACGGTATTTGATGGCGATGACCAACATCCTTCTTCTGACTGGTGCTGTATGCAGAAAAACGTGCCCTCTTTAGAGTTGTTATTCTATCCAGACCCTCGAACTTGACGTCGACTTCATTGTCCTTGGTAGCTATGACATGGCCCACTCTGCCATTAACTAATTCAGCCGTCAGATTCTGAACAAGCATCACCCTGGCCCCAACTTTCAGAAACAGCTTCTTCGGAACCCCATCGAGTCTTCTCACATCGCCCTCGTCATGGGCCCTGTAGATGACCATGGCACCTGAAGACATAGTTGTAGATCCTCACCTGATGGATTATACCTCAAAAAATACAATGGACTGACACCTCAATTTTACGGACAGATTTGTCCTTCCATATTTTTCGATCAAAAGTAAATAGGGTCTTTTTTTCAGGTTGGAAAGAACAATTCAAGTGGGAGAAGGCATCTTGAAAGTAAGCGATGTGTACGAGAAGTACGTCAACGAGGTCAGTCCAGCAGAAGTGCAAACAAATAAATTCACGTTTGGAAAGATTCTTCGGAAGATTTTCCCATCGGTCCGAATTACAAGGGAGAGGAGACACAAAGGGGAAGGAGAATGCCACAGGGCGCAGGTCTATTCTGGCTTGGTCTTCAGAGACACCCCGCACTGTAGCTGCACATATATAGAATTGGATCAAACCTTGGAGCTTCCGAACGACGTGATTTGCAAAGAGGCTTCACCACAATTCCTAATTCTTTGGATGACGACGGATGTCATTTGTTCAGGTTTTCCACTCATCAAAGAAGTAAAATTCAATCAGGATTCTTGGAGTTTGAAAATCAGAGGACAAGAAATTGATCTCCCTTCAAATTTGATATCGAATAAGTTTGGAAAAACCAAAGAAGACATGACGGCAATTTTGTCTACGGTCCGGAAGATTAGGGTCTGCGTGGGATATGAGATGACGAGCGGGAAAAAAGTTATTTCACAATGCATGTTGACGGATATGGTCGCTGAAGGAAAAGAAAACGAGGCTAAAAGAAGGGTGAGGTCCACGCATTGCTTACAAGTTGTAAATTATACTGCTACTGGAAATGTCTGCAAGCGTTGCGTCAATGATGTGTCTCACGGGCTGTTGCAATTCGAGTCCAAGGACTGTGTGGAGCTGGATGAGACTGTCAGCAAAGATATGGAGGCCCTCATGGACATGTTATTTCCCGGAGCTTCGCCAGACATGAAAGTGTTTCTACAGTCACAGAGAGACTCATTGGTAAACAAGCGAAGGATATGGCACAGGGATGTTATCAGTGCGTGTCTGTCGATGTACTGCAGGTCTCCCGCACAATTGAAGGTCCTTCAAGACACAGGCATGTTCATTTTGCCTTCAGGCTCCACACTACGGAGGTATAAAAATGCGGTACAACAGAAAGCTGGGTTGAGCAGAGAAATGCTAATTTGGATGCGTAATGCGGCGATTAAGGAGAAGTTGCCCCCTGCGGGCTACACAGGTGGTCTTGTGCAAGATGAGATGAAGATTCAGAAAGATCTTGTGTTCATCAAGCGCAATGGGAAACTAGTGCTCGTCGGCTGGGTGGACACCGGTAAGGAAGCTGAGGGTCTCTCAACGCTGCTTCAAGACGGAGTCAAACCGGATCTTGCAGATTATGCCCTGCAAATTAGTTTCCTGGGCCACACTGGTTTTCGTTTCCCAGTCGCACACTATCCGACAAATGGGGTCAAAGGCTACGAACTGTACACCATCATATGGAGCTGCGTGTCTGAGTTACTGAACTTTGGGTTCAAGGTGGACTTCGTGATTCAAGATGGAGGGGAAGGAAACAGACAGTTCGTTGAATTACACATGGAAACAGGTGTAAGGAGCTTTGTCACCAGCAACCTTTCCAGAACAGACAGAAAGTTTTGTTTCGTTCAGGACCCAAGCCATAACATAAAGAAGCTGCGCAATGCCGTCCTTTCCAGTGGCACAGGCAAGAACCACACCCGCTTGTTAACTTTGGGTGGACGAACCATCACCTGGCTACAGTGGGAAAATGCAGCAAGGTGGGACTCGGACACGCACTCCAATCACATCCACAAGCAGTTGACACAGAGTCACCTCCACCCAAACACGACTGAAAAGATGAGAAATCATCTAGCGGAGGAAGTCCTCAACGGAGATATGCTGCACCTGATGGTTAAATATCAGCGGACATTGAGAAATGGACAAGAATTAGATGGGGCCATTGAATTTCTGCAACACACGAGCCGCATCATCACTATTTTCCGAGATGACAGACCAGTAATCTTCATGGGAGATGAGCGCCTCCTTCAACTGAGAGAAACTCTACGTTGGCTCCTTGATTGGGAAAAAGAGGCGTCGGGCAATGCAAGGATGCTGCCGTCTGCAAAATGTGTCACTGACGTCATCTCTATGCTGACTACCTTTGAGGTTGTGGTGGGCATGCACCTGAAAGACTTCCCGGAATCAGGAGTAGTTCCAAGCAGGTATTAAGCAGAGCAACGGTTTTTCTAATATTTGACGGCTGGTATTGGCGACGTTCAGCAGCGAAAGGGTTAAAAGACCGGATTTAAAAAAAGTACATGTACAACAATTTTATTAGAAACAAATTGTGAGTGAAAAATAAAACAGAATTTTCGTCACTGAGATTTCGTCAAATGTAATATGTATGTTATTTGTCGGTATCTTTACAGATTTAATTCCGATCTGGTCGAAAACCATTTTTGTCAGGTGAGAGGTTTGTACGGGGGCAACGCCACGCACCCAGACTACAACGGCTACTGTAACACCATCAACAGTGTGATACTTGGCCAGACATTGAAGTCAAGAGGAAGAAAGTCTAACGCCGGTCTGAAGGCAGCAGCGTCGTATAAAAGTTTTGATGCACCAACAAAGAAAATAAGAGTTTGACTTACCAGGTAATTTTAATAGAGAATTCGAATTATGAACGTCCACATCAATATTTCTGGCAAATATCCATACGTCTTCAGACTCGGATGGAGGCAGCGGTCTCTTGAGGCGACGCAGCAAGTTCACGGTATCTTCGCTCAGGGTTCCAACCTGCAGCTCCCTTACTGCTTGACAGAGGTCCGGCTGTTCTTGTCTAAAAAAATACTCTCTCTGATTGATGGTGACTTTTAACAGATGGCATACTAAAAGAACCCAAAGTGCCATTGATAGGGTCATTCAAAGACCTATAAATTATTCGCTCTTTGAGTTTGCTCTGTAAAATTACTTGCCGGGGGACATATTAACCACCAATCAGCCATGCCAGCGGGCCACTGAACTAATTCGCTGCATGGTAGGGCTGGCGTCGACGTCGTAAAGAATCTTACCTGTATATAGTATCCAGATTTACAACATGTGGTACTGCTATGTTGAAAATGTCACTTTTGAATATAAATTCCCCCGCATCTCCGTACCTGGCATCGGCAACTGGGGGAAGTTGTCTGAAGTCGCCCACGAGAACCAGTTGTATGCCTCCAAATGCCTTGTCCATATTATCTTTTGCCGTGCGGCATACGGCATCCAGTCTCTCAAAGACAGCCCTTGATATCATTGAGACCTCATCTATGATCAAGGTCTCAGTGTTCCTCACGTTATCAACTACCTTTTCCAATCCGAAGTCAACGGGATTGGCTGTCCTTCTCTTCAATTCTTCGATGCTGTACCGGTTGTCTTTCAAGGCCGCGAACTGATGTACCGTACACGCCTTTAAACCTTTTTCCACTAAAGAGCAAGCAGCCTTGCCAGTGGATGCTGTTACAGCAACCTGAAAATTTCAACCCAGGCATTTTTTAAAGGCATGAGGCTTGTACCCCCCCCGCCGTCGCTCATCGGCCTCTCCACAGTAGAGTAAAGTAGGTACCGGTACCACCATGGGTCTCCATGCCACAGTTTTGTTAATGATTGATGTTTGTTCCACTGTTTTAGGCAGAGATATATCTACCGCGTCCGGGACGTCCGGGGACTATTGTGCAGACGACTTGGCCTCCACTCCACTATAGATTACCGGACTTTGATGCAGAACCGCAGATCATGTTACGATGAATTCGCACCAGTTTTTTACTCAGACTTGAAGCCGACTTGAATTGACTTGCAAGCCCAGCCTACTCGACATTGTATTACGGACCTAACTAGGGCTGCTCCTGTTTTGATGGCGGGACTAAAAAAGACTAAAACGGAGGTTGGTGTCTAGGCCTATAGGCTGCTATGCTAGGTCTTGACCTAGGCCTAGGCCTCTAGGCCTATACTGATGTGAGGCCTAGGCCCACTACCTAGGCCAAGTGCAAGGTGGCGGGCGTAGGCTGGTACTGACATGACTGAGCCTGGGTCTGGGATGTGTACTTTTTTATGGAAGCGGAACCGTTCTGCCTGTGCACGGGGAGGGGGCCTGGTGGTCCTCCCCCAGAAAATTTTGGAATCTATAGGCCTAGGCCTAGGGCTAGTAGGCCTACCGGTCCGAAGGTAGGCTAGGCCTACATCCCCGTCATAGAGGGCCTACCGGTATTTACTCGGAAACTTGATTTCGGTGCTATTCTCAACCAAAATTTACATGATCAATTAGATCGCTTTTTTTGCTTGCCCAGAGCGGAACTCTCCTAGGCATTTAGGGCCAGGGGCGGATCCAGAATCATGGGAAAGAGGGGGCACAACACGCCTTTAAACCTTTTTCCACTAAAGAGCAAGCAGCCTTGCCAGTGGATGCTGTTACAGCAACCTGAAAATTTCAACCCAGGCATTTTTACCGTCGCTCATCGGCCTCGCCACAGTAGAGTAAAGTATAGGTACCGGTACCACCATGGGTCTCCATGCCACAGTTTTGTTTAATGATTGATGTTGGTTCCACTGTTTTAGGCAGAGATATCTACCGCGTCCGGGACGTCCGGGGACCTATTGTGCAGACGACTTGGCCTCCACTCCAATAGATTACCGGACTTTGATGCAGAACCGCAGATCATGTTACGATGAATTCGCACCAGTTTTTAACTCAGACTTGAAGCCGACTTGAATTGACTTGCAAGCCACATAGCCTACACTCGACATTGTATTACGGACCTAACTAGGCCTGTTAGTGTTTTGATGGCGGGAAAAAAGACTAAAACGGAGGTTGGTGTATAGGCTGCTATGCTAGGTCTTGACCTAGGCCTAGGCCTCTATGCCTACTGATGTGAGGTCTAGGCCTACTAGAGGCCAAGGTGGCGGGCGTAGGCTGGTACTGCTGAGCCTGGGTCTGGGATGTGTAGTTTTTTATGGAAGCGGAACCGTTCTGCCGGTGCAGGGAGGGGGCCTGGTGGTCCTCCCCCAGAAAATTTTGGAATAGGGCTAGTAGGCCTACCGGTAGGGATGGTAGGCTAGGCCTACATGTCAATTGTCATAGGCCTAGAGCCTTTAGAGGGCCTACCGGTATTTACTCGGAAACTTGATTTTGGTGCTATTCTCAACCAAAATTTACACGATTAATACAAGATCGCTTTTTTTGCTTGCCCAGAGCGGAACTCTCCTAGGCATAGGCCTAGGGCCCAGGGGCGGATCCAGAATCATGGGAAAGAGGGGGCACAGCCAGCGCACATCGTGGAAAACCTCGGTCAAATTTTAACATATTTTCCAAAATTTCGAAATTTTCGGTCAATTTTAAAGATTTTCCACAAAATAGAGGCCACGGGCCGGGTGTGCCCCCCGGATCCGCGCCTGGGGCCTAGGGCCTACTGCTGCGGGGATGCACGTGCACCCAGCTGTGCACCCCCAGCTCATGAGCTGGCAGTCACCCAGCCTACGCCCACTCGTAGGCAGGCCTAGCCTAGGCCAGTAGTGTGTGGGCAATTTCCGATTATATTTACCTTCCTCTTCTCTCTCATAAGAAGCTTTGTCATCAGCACAATTAATGTGCTCTTTCCAGTACCTGGGGGGCCATGAATTAGCATACTATGCCCGCTTTTGGCAAGATTTAATGCTTGCGCATCCATCTCTTCAACTCGCGCTTTTTCCGGATTTCGCAGCAGAGCAGACGAAGTTGAATTTCCCGCGGCGCTCTTTTTTTAGCGCCGCGGGAAAATTTCAACCAATGAGAATCGAGGAGGGAATCCTCTGACGTCATCGCGGGGCATTTCCGTGGAGTTGTTTGGCGTGACCGGTCAGTGTAGTTGCGTCAGTGCCAAAGTTTCCGATTAAAGTTGCGATAATACAATTCTGGGGATATTGTTAGAGGCAATACGGATGAATTGTATGTTTGTGAACCCTTAGGTGTCTAATGATGCGGCAATTGGTGAATATTTAACAGTTTCAACCAGTATTTTCGGGTCGAATCGAAGCGGCCTCGAAATCAGTGACAGTCCTTGTTTGAGTGTATGTGCACATCGTGCATTGTACATGAGTGTGTGCAGTGGGTGTATCGCTCATTCGATTGTTCACGAACTCCTGTGGGAGCAACCCCCACCGCCGCCTGGGGGTACGGATCGTAGGAACACGACCAACGCCTGCGTCCGCCGAACTTTTTCTCCCTCTCAGCTCGAGACTTCCTCGCCGCCCGATTCTCAGCCTTAATGATACGCTGCTCGTCATCCGAATCCTCAGCCAACGGGTTGGCGGGCCATGTCGATTTAGAGGAATCAGAGGAATCGGAGGAATCACAGGAAAATTCAGTCTGCAGCCCATCGGTCACACACAATCACATGACTATCATGTACTATTTATATAAACACAACCACGTGGTCGTGTTAACATCATAACAGCTTTAGTGGAACTTGCAATTCGGCCCTTTTCTCCTATGTGCTGGCTTTCGGCCCTCAAGTCATTTTAACTGTCTTATCACCAACCTCGATGATGATGAGTTTATTATAACAACTCAATAGCCAAGGAAATGTTATGAATTAACTATTCTGATAATTTTATATTTTATCTTATGGTAATTTTCTGGATTTTGCAGCCCGATTCCTCTGATTCCTTCGATTCCTCTGATTCCTCTAAATCGACATGGCCGGGTTGGCGACATATTCGCCCACAGTCTTGCAACCTAACTCCGATTGGTCCGCAATGAGAATAAGCTTTTGGCGCCTACTCAACTCCTCCCAACCTTTTTGCAACTGCCGATTCTGCCTCAGCCACTTTCTCCCAATCGTGCGACTTGATTCCCTCCTTCAGCGCTTCGCTGGCATCATCCATATGTTCTCCAATTTTCTGGTTTATCCTGAATTGCTCTTCGTGCGACTTCTTCTTGAACTTAGTGGGCTCCTAAAACTTGACCTTCCTGATCTCCGACACCGTGGCAGCCTGTGTCTGATGCATCTCATTACGTAATTCCGTGACCAGAGCATCCACTTTCTCGAACATTTGGTCCATCATGGCTTTCACTCGGTGTTCCTCCATCATACACAGAAAAAGGCACGAACAAGAAACGCACTCTCGAAAAAAAACTTCGTCTGATCTTGTGGGCTGCTGCGAAAAAAGAGACGCTTTAGCGCTCCCGCGCTCTCAGCTGACCCCGCCCATCGTCACGTCACGTCACGTCACCAAGCAACGGAGCACACGGGACCCTCGTCCCCCGCCCCGCAAAGACAAATGTTTCCCACTTCACGCTGTGCCGTGGGAAACGGATATTTCCGATCTCAAGATCGGAAACCATATTGTGTTTGGTCATGGTGTCTGTCCGTGTGTGTGTGTGTGCGTGTGCGTGCGTGTGTCTGTGTCTGTGTCTGTGTATCAGTCTGTTCAGTCTGTCACACCTGTAACTTATGTTCATGCAAGAGCTACAGACCTGGAAACGTGACCTACACCCCCAGGTAACATGACCTGAGCTACAAGATGGAATGAAAATTTCCGGTCTCCGATACCTGGTTCATGGTGAAATTGATATATCAAAAGTTGAGATTTTGTCTGTCACACTATTGTTTCTTGAATAACTTGTTTCCGAGGCAAGCTAGAGCACTAGTAACAAGTTCCTTCCCTATGTTTATGGCCCTTGGCAAGATACTGGCATCAACAAATTTATTCTCCAGTGTCAGCATCATAATGATATTGATATATCAAATTTGATATTTTGACATATCCTGAGATCTGCCACAGTAAGTGACTTGAAACTGGTATCACAACATCATAGCTCATCCACGGATGTTATTGCAACTGAAATTTTCAGTTTGCACCTGCTCGCTTGCATTGCTGATATCATGGCATGATTTGATATTCAAATTTGATAACATGACATAAGTCAGAATCTGGTAATGGTAGAAGCCTAAACCCTTCACCTACACCTAGGCTATCAAGGATGAGCTTTCAATTTACGTAATGACCTTGAAGGTCAGAGGTCAAGGTCAAGGTCAAACAGTTCTAAAGTGCAAATCTCCTCGGAATTTCAGGAGAAAACTAATTAGAAGTCTGAATTAACCATCCCCTCTAGGTTTAATCAAGGATCCTGTTCCAGTTAGGCAATACTTCTCAAGGTCAGAGGTCAAGGTCACAGTCAACTCTCACAGATGACATGATATAAATCAGAACCTGGCTATTGTGGAAGCCTAAAACCTTCACCTACACCTAGGTTATCAAGGATGACCTTTCGGATTATGCAATGACCTTTAAGGTCAGAGGTCAAACAAAGGTCACAGTCAAACAGTTCTAAAATGCAAATCTACTCAGAATTTCAGGGGAAACTAATTAGAATCCAGCATTAACCATCCCCTATAGGCATGATAGGTTCAATCAAAGATCCCTGTTCCAGTTACGCAATACTTCTCAAGGTCAGAGGTCAAGGTCACAGTTAATTAGCTCTAGAGTAGTAAACTTCTCATCGGAAACCATTGACAACGCTCCGATGTCCTTTTCTTGCTCAACGAGTGTTCGAACCAAATTGTGAATGGACGGCTACGGTACATGTAGCCCTCGTGATTGTATGGCTTTAAAGCACTTAAATTTTCCCAGGTCCCCGGTCTAAAAATAGATTACTTACCTCACCCCCACCCCCAAATAGCTAGCCAATCAACTGCGAAGTTACAGCCAATACCTTTCCCTTTAATTCCGTGAGCTTTTTGTATGTTGGGACCGGGCACCAGTCTAGATGGCGGCTTTTTCTGCTTTCTTTGCAACGTACTAGCTGAAGGACGGTTCGTTATTTAAATCGATCCAATCTATTTTTGCGAACATATTAGGGCCGTTTAGACGACAGGCAAAAATCCACATGCGATCCGATGGAATCCGATTGTGGTTCAAAACTCTTGCATGTAAACGCTACCCAATGCGGTCCAATGCGGATTTAAAATGAACCACCGATTTTGCTGGTCCCGAATCCACATTCGACCGCATTGGACCACATACGACCAGATTAAAATTCTCGTCTACGCAAATGAGAACCGAATCCGGATTCATCTAACCCGGTTCCCTGGGCTCCGACGGTGGCACTGGTTATTCGTTACCAGGTTAGGATTCATCCTACCCGCGCGCATGCGCATTGATGTGGTTTTCTTCCTCCACTGACCGCGTTCGCTGTAGACCGAACACTGTCCTGAAAAAAATACTTCATGTAGGACAGACGCAAGCAAATGCATAAAACCATCATGGCGCCCGCTGGTCTATATTTAGCTCGGGGAAGCCCTCCCATACCCTGTAGGCAAAATAGCAATTGTATCACCGTTCACTGCATATAGCTCTCATGGGTTTTAGGCAGCAGTAAGCTGTTTGCCTTCTTTCATTCACCTTAGCTAAAGCCAACTTTGATCTCAAGCAAAAATCTATGTTTTTCTGAAATTTAAAAATGATTTACGAGATGTCACATGACCCAATTTTGCTCTTGGAGCTGTAGATTGACGTCACTCGTCGGGAATCCGCCGTAGATCATTTGCTGTCACCAGTGTGAAAGGAATCCGGTGTGAAAGGAATTTGAAATCGGAATGTGACAAGATTTAACACATTACATTTACATCCCTTTGAGCATCAGACCTAATATAGCCCGATATTTCCCACAATATCGGGGTACAGAGGGAGGAAATTGCGTAATCCAGGGAGATTAATGACTCTGCCGAAAGTTTAAAAAATCCAACACAAAGATGTGTTCAGTGTTTGTGAGTGTTACCAGCGAATGTTAAATTTGATGGTATATCAAATTTCTGTTTGAATGTTTCAAATCGAGCAGAAAATAATGATTTTATGAACCCATTTTTTCTCGCGGGCTTGAGATGAGCCAAGTACAATAGTGGGCTTTTCCCATTACGCGCTCACCCCGCTGCTGAATACCTAATTTATAGAACTTCGTTTCCCATATCACCATCCAACTGATGGTGGGAGGGCAATAAATAGAACAGCCAGGTATTGCTAAATATAGAGCTCTGGGTTTGGACGTCTGGTGTTGTGGGTATTGGCATTTAATTCTGGATCAAGATCTCAAAGGGCCTGTTCAGCTAATGCAGGTCTGTGTAAAGGCTTCCCAAAAACTTGGAACACATCCGGTCCAGAATGTGGGTCGATCGGACTGAATCGGATCGAATCTGAATGCGGTTTTTTGGCTTGGTCGTCTAAACGGCCCTAATGTAAGTACCTGTAGTTTAGTCATCATACATGTCTAGTACCAGTAACCCAGATCTTGGTGATTGTGGCATGGGCCCTACCGCTCGTTTTAGGTTCAAAAACTGCTGCTCTTTATGTAAAATGGACGGCTGTCCGTTTCTTACATAAAATGTTGCTTTGGAACCACGGTTCGCGGCATTCCGGAACATTACTGTAATTGCATCTAGTTTGAAAGCCCATTTCTGCGCAATTTCTTTACCGGGTAATTCATTCCGGGAATACCCGTTCGTGGAGAATGGATTTGTATCAGGTCAATACAGTATGTAGAGCGTCTTTTCAAAACAGGAATTTAGGACATACATGTATGGCCAATATCATGAATATTTATAAAAACTAGCAATTTTATGCTTTTACTTCAATTTTTGTAATACATTTATGTGTATGTAATGGTTGTCGGGGAATGTTGATTAGCATCACAGTGAGATCAATAATTTCAAAACTTTGATGTTCTGACGGTAGACGACACATAGCATGCTCGGTGAGTTCGTTCGAGTCGTTTAGGCCTGATTTAAACTGAGTTCTGGCCCGTTGAATGCGGGATGTTTGGGGTGAAAATCTGGTCCCAGCGCTTGCTCACCTTTATTTATTATAGTAGGAGTGTTACCCCTAGCGTACATTTTACCTTAATTTGTGACAAAGCTCGGGCCGCCTGTGATCTGAGGTAGGGTTATATCGTCGGTAGTATCCATTCTATGGACTGAGTCCAAATGGACTGAGTAACTTGGACTGAGTGCCAAAATGTGAAAATGCAAGAAACAAGCCGTTTTGTAGATAATATGAAAGGATACTGCCTAGGTACTGATAAGACTAGTACTCCCCCTCATTTTTTTCCAGCAAAAGCGTACGAAAGCAACAGAATAAGCAAAAAAAAGCGAGTTTAGTGATTTACGTTCCACTTTCTGCATTTTAGAATCAACACTTCTGGGTATCGGTATTTCCAGGAAATATCGTGGGGACGAGGTAGCCCAATTCGAGTGCAGAGGGCGGTATTGGACCAGACATTTACTGTCTGCATGTACGGCCTGCCATGCCTGCTTCACGTGTGTATTGGAGCAACCTTTGGAACGAGGTTGCAAAATAAGACCACATTAAACGCGGGGGTTTTACCATAATGATGCGTTTTACGCATCACAAAATAGGTCTAGATCACAACTCCTGCACAGTTAGCCCCCCTATTAAAGAGTAGCTTAGCTTCTTGTTACCAGTTTTCCTAGTCTTTTATACCAGCTTGAGGTGCAGGGGCGCCTAAGTTTGGTATGGGTCTTACTTCTCATTTATACCTCATACGCTTTCCCTGTATTTTCACTTATTTGAGTGACATTTTGTTGCTTCTTTTTGGTATTAGGCCTAGTCCTCCTAATGCCCTTTTCCCTATTTCATATTTGGGCCAGTTAGCTGCATGAGCCACTCAGCTCGCTTTTTACTCCATTTTTCTTTCTCTCTATTCAACTTTTATTGTTGCCATTCTTTGGCTTTTGGAGTGGGTACTTAGCAACTCCATTGCCTGTTATTTTATTTTTCACTGCTTATGTTTACTTTTAATTACACAAGCCGTAACTAAACTCTTCTTTTAGTAACAAGCTCTAGCACCAAACAAGGGGGCCTTTGTCCCCTCTTACATCTTATTCAACCTAGACTTTTGTCCAGGGCTTCTTCCATATTATACCTACCTTCCATCATTAGGTTCTAGCTCATTCACCTCTAGGATCTCTTCTACATAGCGCCTGAGGAAGACCCCGATTGGGGTCGAAAATTTGCGAAATATTCGGAGACGACTTTCCGATTTATTGTATACTGTGTCGTTTTTGTGCTGTTGTTTTTGGATACCTCATGTTTTAACAACACACAATTCTTTTCACTGTGTTGCGATCGTGGTCTGCCTGTTGGCCAACGTACAAAATTTGAAACCTCTTTACAACGTAAAGAGAAGGCAGCACAAACGCCCCTCTCAAAAACTCTACGCTACAAAATTTGAAACTTCTTTGATATTTAACAAGAAACAGCCCCAACGCCCCCTCAAAAAATCTATGCTGCAATTAAATTGAAGATATCTGAGCAACGTGCATGGGGAAATGTGAATACGAAAGAAATGGTTGAAACCATCTCTTATTTCGAGTGTATAAACACTGCCAAGGACGAACTTTGTCGCGGAGTATTTTCCTGGTCGTGTGGTACTTCGGTCCGTTGTCCTTCACAACGTGGCACTTCACCTTCGGACCTTCAGACGGCAGGTTCATGAAATATGAAGGCGTCTGCTTACATTCAGGAAGCAACAACTGGACTTGAGCATTTCTGGATTGAAACAAGTTCAATTGTTTTCGTCTTGTGAATGGATAAGCAGTGAACCCCGGTCGCGTCCACCGTCCAGTCAGGAGGATATGGCAAGCCGTTTGTCCAGTAATTAAAAAAGCCAAGTTTTTTACTGAAAAACTTAGTTTTTATCGATAGAAACTAGGTTTTTTAAAGAATAACCTATTCTTTTTCGAACTAACTTAGTTTCTTTCAATAGAAAATTCGTTTTTTTAAAAAGTCTAGGTTATTTTCATAGAAACTTGGTTTTTATGCATAAAAACTTAGTTTTATTCATCACAACTTAGTCTTTTTGAAAATAACTTAGTTTCTATCGATAAAAACCTAGTTTTTTTAAAAGACTAAGTTATCAAGCAATAAGAACAAGTTGGAGATGGCAGCCGTTTGTCCAGTAATTTAAAAAAACTTAGTTTTTCGATAGAAACTAGGTTTTTTAGAATAAAAACTTGGTCTTTTTCAATAGATAATAGGTTGCTGAAAAAAGAACAGGTTATTTGAAAAAGAATAAGTTATTTTGAAGAACACTTGGTTTCTTTCAATAAAACTTGGTTTCTATTGATAAAATATAAGTTTTTCAAGAAAAAACTCAGTTTTTTAAAATTACTGGGCAAATGGCTTGCCAATGATAAAAACTTGGTTTCTAACGGCAAAGTTCCTGATGGAACATGATGCTGAGGATGAGGATGAGGATGAGGATGAAAAAGAATAGGTTATTATGACAACTTAGTCTTTTACCTCGGATCCAAGGACTAGCCCACCTTCAATGGGCCTACAGGCTTACTACTGAGTTTTACCAGTATATGGAGACGAGGTAAATGTATAGGTTGTAACTTAGTCTTTTACCTCGGATCCAGTTAGCCCTGACCAGCATGGTGCATGTACTTCTCTCTTGCACCACAGCATCATCCATGTAGGCCTATCAGTAGTAGGCCTATGCATTGTCAGGCCCATGATGCGTGCATAGCGCCATGCATGCCATGTTATGTAGCCTACACGTGCATTTATGTCATGTTGATGGCAAAGTGTGCACCACATCATGTTCGTAATTGTGGAGTAGGTCTAAACATGCAGTTTAAAATATTGGCCATTGTAGTGCTAGGCCTTCTTAGTGGTTTAGGTCTGATGAGAGAAGTTTCGTGTCCACTTCCCAACCGTGGTGAACGTGCTGCATTGCCAACACTGTCCACCTTTTTTCAGGAGGTGGGCAACCTGGTAACACCACGTCAACCGGATGGGATTCGGCCTTGCCGTGCTGCCAGCTTGTTGGCGCTCTGTCAGTCTGAATGCATGTTGTACGAGGGATGAGGTAAAGGTATAGGTTCTAACTTCGTCTTTTACCTCGGATCTAGGTACCGATAGCCTTCAATGCGTGCGGTTGTACGTACACAATGTGTAGTGTATGGAGGCGAGGTTAGGTAAAAGAAATACCCGGTAGGCCTACATGTAGTTTGTGTCATAAAGCATAGGTTACGGCTAAAAAACTAAGTTTCTATGGAAAAAACCAAGTTTATTTCTACAAAGAATAGGTTATCATGAAAGAAACTTAGTTTCTTTCGATAGAAACTTAGTTTTTATCGATAGATACAAAGTTGCAGCATAAAGCATAAGTTACGATTAAAAAACTAAGTTTCTATTGAAAGAAACTAAGCTATTTCGAAAAAGAATAGGTTGTTCTTTAAAAAACCTAGTTTTTCAGTAAAAAACTTAGTTTTTTTACTTACGGCTTGCCATTCATAAAAACTAAGTTTTTATGAAAAAGACTAAGTTTTTTCAAAAAAACTAAGTTTCCAAGCATTGAGAACAGCTTAGTGAAAAAAGACTTAGTTTTTTTGGCCCAGCTCTTAAAAAACTAAGTTTTTTAACTAATAACTTAGTCTTTTTTAAGAAGTAGGTTTTTATCGATAGAAACTAAGTTATAAAAGACTAAGTTGTGATGAATAAAACTAAGTTTTTATGGATAAAAACTAAGTTTCTATGAAAATAACTTAGTCTTTTTAAAACAAACTAAGTTTCTATTGGGATTCTATTGAAAGAAACTAAGTTATTTCGAAAAAGAATAGGTTATTCTTTAAAAAACCTAGTTTATCGATAAAAACTAAGTTTTTCAGTAAAAAAATTGGTTTTTTTAATTACTGGACAAACGGCTTGCCGAGGATATCTTGGTTGAAGCTGATGGATGTGGCATTTCACAAATCAACATAACAGACACCGCTGTACGGGTTGACACGCATTGCATTCTTGTAGTGTATACGCGATGCGTGACCGTTCGCATTGGCTGCCAGTTTAGTCTAGTTACTTTGGGAAATAAGCGATTTCCGAAGTGACACGAGGTAAATGGCCTTAGGTCAGTGTCATAATAATCTAATGTCCCCCATATCCATCCCCTCTACAGCACATTCAATACGGATTGAGCGTTAAGGGCTTTAATCCCGTGACAAAATACAGGCTGGCACAGGAAAGGGCAACTGGTAGATTCTTTTCCACCTGCACAGGGCCGACGTGAAGAAATCTTTGGTCACTCCCCGGCGAATCAGTATCCTGAGCGCCGAGTCTTCGGCGTGGCAAGTGCTGATTCCGAGTCCGTGTCTTCCTGAATCCCACGCAAAATGGCGTCCTCGCCCGAGGAAGGGCCAGAAAAAGATGTTCAAGCTCCCAAATGCCACAGTAAGTGTAATGCTTTTGCAGTGCATTCGGATCTAGAGTGAATAACCTGCCGTAATCAGTTGCTTATTTTGAATCTATAGCATATTGTACCCGTGGGTGGTAGTATGGAGAAGTGTGTTTTATTCCGCACTTGATGATGTAGTGCAGACCAATGCTGATACTTTTTCACGTATAAATGGGTTCTTTGCGCATTATATCGGTGGGATAATTTTATGTATTGTAGAATCTGAAGTTATTCAGTGGATTAAGGCACATTTTAGGAAGTGATAACACCGAGGATGGACAACGTTACAATGTCGAAACAAAATGGCCGACCAGCCTTCACTTCACCACTTGAGAAGTTCAACCTGCTGCTATGGCGTGAGTGACCCTTCATCAGGAAAGGTAACATGCTTCAACTCATTTTTCTATGTGTAGCAACACTCACAATCCCTAATTGGTAACTTTGATCATTCAGATCGATAGATTTGAACAGTCTTATCGAGCATGACCGAAGAAGTAGATCCCGGAGGAATATGGCGGTGTCCGATATACATCAGAGATACGATGTTGGCACGAATCGTTCTCTGACGTTCAGATTGGTAACTCGACTGTCTTCGATTGTAACTCGGGTCACTCGAGTTAAACTCGAGTTTGAATCGAAGTCGCCCTTAGGTACTCCGTGACGTCATTATGACGTATGGCTGAAAATATATTCAGGCCAGTTTTGGCTGTTATAATTACAGCGAGAGGTAGGTTTTACACGTGATCACTATTAGCGGGAAGCAAATCTAAAATGCAGTGACCTGTTTCTATTTATAGCGCACATACTGTAGGACCAGCAGCCACACTTCACAGGTGACTTCCAAGCAACCTACAAATGTAGATTGTCACTGAACTGAACGGGCCTACTTTCACGTTCTCAATTTCACTGCCCTATTTAATTTATTGAGGTTGTGGAAAAATATGGTGTTCAAATATTCGAAAGATCACTTTCACTGTACAATTAGGCCTAAATGCCAAACTTTAACACTGAGGAAATTGCCATGCCATTTTGAGAAACATTAGGAAGTAAGACCTAAAAAAGTGTTGGGCCTACAACCAGCCCCCCCCGTCTCCCCTACGTGACCACATACCGCATGCTCCTTCCAATTTTCGCGGGAAAAGGGCGTCATTTTCGGCAGCACTGTTCGGGAAAAAATTCCCGAAAAACACATAAAATAGGGGTACTTTGAATGACTTTTCTTCCGAAAAAGGTTCTATTCCCGAAAAAAAATAATAAAAAGGGGTATGAAAGTCCTATTCTCAGTCGTCCATGGAAGAATAATTCCTCCATGCTCACTGCAGTCCCAGCGACGAGTTATCCCTTCCGTGGCCTATATACACGCATCTTTCCGGGTCGTCAGGCCGCACGTTATCATTTCGCCCAGTTACCTTATCCCCAACGAGTACCTCGTGTAGCGCATCCTATCCGAGTCTCCGTTCCTCCACCATGTCCACAAAAACTTAAAGGGTGAAAATATCTTTGGCCCTTCCATTTGGGGGTCTAATTGGATGAAAAAAGCCCACCGGCGCAGAAAGGGGTGGAAAATTCCCCTTGCTTCCTTCCAGAAGGGGGTTGTCCTTTTAAACTCAGGACTAATATAAAAGCATGTGTGCCATAGTCGAATTAAGGAGTGAGGGGGCCGGCCGAGTGCTGGCGATTGAGGGTCCGGTAGTACGGTAGGAAGCTGGGGCTTCAAGTCTTCCAACTTTTAGAAACCTGTTTAAAACTCATATAGCTACAGTATGTTGGATGGATACCAGGCAGCAGCACTGCTGATGAGGGTTGACTACACCATGCACACTGAGAATCCCTCCAAGTCCAAAATGTAAACAAAGAACACGTGTGTTTAGTCTAAAAATAGGTTAGGTCACCCTCCCACTTGAGAAGGAACAGCCATATAGTGACGTCACGAAGTACTTAAGCAGAACTTAAATTCCGGTTTTGCAACTGTGATTGCATGGATTGTGTTTCTCAATTTCACAGGGACTTGAAGCAAAAGTTGTGTGATTGTTTGTAGTCCATGTAGTCCATGAGCCAGACCCAAGATTTTGGAGTTTGAGTACCAATTTGCAGATCATATCCAACATGGATTTTTGGTCAGTCTGATGTCTGAGGTGTCTGAAATCATATGATGGACATTTCAATTGCGTAGCTTTATGCCTCTAATTAACGTTCTTAAAATTGTTCATTGGAATTCCATTGCAATTCCATTACAGGAACAGTGACAGTGTTGTATTACAAATTCAAGCGTCCATGTACAGCTAACTTTTTTCTGGTCGGTTTTAGGCCCTTAAAATGTATTACCAATAGATAGAAATATGGTACTTCTCAGGCCGATAGGCCTAAGCCTGTTTAGAATACGAATTAATCAGTATTTGTTGTAAAAATGGCGTTTTCAGTGATTTTGATGCATTTTAGGCAAAATTTGGCATATATGTCGTTTCTGTGTTACAGTGATGTCATACAATGTTTAAAATATAGCTATCTGAATAAGAGGTACCATATTTCTATCTATTCGTAATACATTTATAGGGTCTAAAGCTGGCCAGAAAAAAGTTAACTGTACATGGACAGTTGAATTTGTAATACATGCCTGTATAAGTACTGCAATGGAATTCCAATGAACGATTCTACAAGAATCTTAATTAGGGGTATAAAGCTACACAATTGAAATGTCCATCATGTGATTTCAGACACCTCAGACATCAGACTGACCAAAAATCCATGTTGGATCTGTTCTGCAAATTGGTACTCAAAATCGGGCTGGCTCATGGACTATTGATTGTAAATATGTTTATTATGATCAGAGAGAGTACTATTGGCACCCTCGACGGACAACACACGCCCCTAGGTATGCACCCCAAGGGGCGTGTGTTGTCCGTCGATGAATAGTAGGCCTACTCTCTCTGATCTGCTCATAATAGGCCTAAACATATTTACAATCAAACAATCACACAACTTTTGCTTCAAGTCCCTGTGCTCAATTTCTGTAAAATAAATGCTTATTTTATACTACACTGACTGTGTCACATGAATTCTGATATATAATATTTGAAGTCTTCCGTCTACAGTCTAGTGATCACAGTAGCCTACATTTGGACTGATGCTACATGCAGTACCAGCTGAGTACTAGCATGACTAGCAAAAACAATCCAATGGTCAAAAGGTGGGTGACGCCTGACGGTCATACCGGTGTAACAGCTGCGAATGTTCCCCGTTTTTCAGTGTTTGCTTCTTTGTATTGGGAACGTAGTGACAAAAATAGACCATGACTACTGCGGCCTGACAGACATTCACATTCACCATCATTATAGCCCACTGCACTGGTAGGCCCCTACCTAGGCCTACGGGTGGTAATCCTGGTAACTTTTCTTCAGAGGTGTGTCGTTACTGTTCAAGAAAGCTGTGAGGTCACAACTGCCGTGTTGTTCGGTGTCAAGGTCACAAGGATCTCATGGGTTGTCTCTTCATCCAAGATGTGGTTTGGCTACAACACAAACCAAACAGTCGATGGTGCTGGTGCAGAAGGATGAACAAACAGGTACGCTTCCCTGCTGAGTTAATCAGGAGGGTAGGATGAGGGGTCTATTCTTACTTGCTTCCCACGTGAATGCACCATGTGTGTAGGCCTAGTGATGTAGGCCTATAGGCCTAGGGAGCGAGTGGTAAGAACACACGACTAGAGGGACATTCTTTGAATGCAAAGAATGGCCCTTTTGTTCTCTGATGCCATGTTGTTATCAAATATTCCCAATCAAAATCCTGGTTTTAGGTGTAGCAACCGTAACCTTGGACAGGAAGCCTGTCAATTCCTTGACCTTGGAGTTCATGACGGAGCTGAATATAACATTGGACAAACTGGAGGCAGATAGTTCTGTTAGAGGAGTCATCATGACCTCGGTGAGTATCAAGTCTGCATTTCATGATCAGCATGTGGCACGTATCAAACCCTGTTTTTGGTTTATAATATACCGGTAGTTTGCAGTGCAGTGATGTGGCGAACTCAATGTATAAGTGCAATACAATAACTTATAAGAGATTTTTCGTGAATATTTCAGGGAATTCCAAATTTTTTTTCTGGTGGTTTAGACATTCCAGAGCTGTATCAACCAAAACCAGAGAGGCTACGGGAATTCTGGCGAAATTTTCAAGATGTCTGGTACAAGTATTATGGAAGTCGATTGATTACTATGGCTGCTTTGACAGTAAGTTTCAAAATCTAATACATAATGTATAACCATTCTCAGGCAGGTTATTTTCCAAATGCAGACTTCCAACAGTACCCAGTCTCTCATTTTAATCCTCCAGGTTGCTTGCCAACAAGGAGTTTCTTGTTTGCTTCCTCATCATGTCTGCTTTTCACGTTGGTCTTCTGATTTGTGTCTCTGGGGAGCAGCTCATTCAGCACATCACTTAACAGCCTTTCATTTTCAGATCATGTGAAAATACAAAGTGGGAATGGAACCTGTTACCACTCAGCCTGGAGACTGGTGTTCAACCACTGTGCCATCCTGAGCCCCAATCATAATGTCTCTTATCTTTTTTCAGGGTCACTGTCCTGCTGCTGGTTGTCTATTTGCAATGTGTTCTGATTACAGTGTCATGGCTAAAGGAAAATACATCACGGGACTCAATGAAACAAAATTGGTGAGGACTAAGTACCGGTACCAGCCTTCATTCTTCAACATCTTCTGCCTGTGTCCAATGATGGTTTAAATGTTGAGAGTAACTTAATACATTAGACATTTCACAGTTTCCTTCTGTCCTCATGGATGTATTATGTCTTTCAATAGTTTGTTATCTGTCATTACTTCCCCTTTCCATTTTATGTATTTCAGGGCTTGGTTGCTCCCTTTTGGTAAGAACAAGACTTTACTGTTGCTAACTACCTCACAGAAGATGAAACAGGATGGTAACAGTACCTGGATTAAATTCTTGATCACGTTACTGATGAACAACACAATTATGTTCTCTTTCTAATGTTGGCCAGTCAAAGAACATTTGAACAGAATCAATGGTTGAAACAAGAAAACAGACAGTGAAAAACCCAGTAATCTTGAGTACCGTATCTGTTATTTTAATGATGACAAGTATTAAGGCAGAATCAAGTCTTCTCATTTCCGTATTCCAGGTTGATCGATTCTTTCATTGATAGAATTGGAACACGGAATGCTGATCGGGCACTCCAGCGTGGTTCGCTGTTCAGTTCAGAGCAGTCAGTGAAGATTGGCTTGGTGGACGATGAAGCTGAGGTCGACCAGGTGTTACCAATGGTGCAGAAAGAAATGACTGAGCTGCTGAAAATACCAGGTATGGGGTTAAAACATGGAAGATCGAACATCAATTTCCAAATGAGCTGTATAGCAGATGTGAATTGATATTTAGAAATGACTTTAATATTCAAGAACAACTACCGGTAACTTTTTTCAATCCCCAGATTATTTAATTTAATGCGGTTGTGAGACGGCTTAGAAAAACCTGTCGAATGTCGCTGAATGATCAACAAAAGGGCTGTCAGATTCCCCGTACGTTGATCTGCTACTGTTTTTACCTGTTAAGTACATTTCAAGATACAGAAAAGCACAAAATTGACACACAAAATGATAATAAGCAAGAAGTCAATCTCCAGAATTCACGAATTTTCGACCCCAACCGGGGTCTTTTTCAAGTGGAACTTTACAATCTGAAACTCTAGAAAAGACTGACTGCGGGTTCACCAAGGCCATTAACACTTTATTCAAATGTGACATCCGACGAGTTTTCCTAGACTGCCTTACAGTTGTCTGCAAATTCGTAATTTCTCTGTTATTTGCACTCCTACAGGTTAAAAGGAAAGTTGCTTGGTTTCAAATGAAATGAATAATATGTACTTGTTTCCTTTCAGATGTACCACGGCAGCTCAGCAAACAGGTTAAAAGGAAAGTTGCTTGGTTTCAAATGAAATGAATAATATGTACTTGTTTCCTTTCAGATGTACCACGGCAGCTCAGCAAGATGGCGATCCGCAAACCAACTCTGACAAAGTTCCTGTCAAAACGTGATTCAGACCTGGATATATCAACAGAATACATCATGAAAGACTCAATTCAAAAACTCATCGGCAAATATCTTGAAAATCTCAAGCGAAAACAGTGAGAAAAAACCATTACAAATCAATGCATAGAGTAGTTCTAATTTGAAGTGATTTGACCTTTTTGATGTGTGTTTAACCCTAGGGAACCCAAAGTGCTTTACAAGAGCAAATACTGCTTCTTTATCGGAGTGCAATGTCGGAAACTTTGGACATGTACCAGTATAAAGTAGTTATATTTATATCTGTTCTATGATCATGACAATGTCTAGTGCATCCTTATGGTCGACTTGTGAATGGGAATAAAGAATACAATCAATGTACATATTGTTTTATGAATACAAGTGTTTTCATTTTCTTCCTGAGGAAAGCAAAAGTGCAAAACAAGGAATCTTATTAATTCCTTGTTTTAACGAGGAATTTTTCCTGGTCTTAACATAGGAAAGAAGCAAGACCCTTTCCCACCACTGGGACTTATGAAGCGCTGCATAATACGACCTGCACTTATTATGGTCCCTACATATCAATGTAGGGACCATCTTGATATCACTGGGTAGGTAGGAAATTTTTATTTCTTTCTTCTTCTTCCACACTCAATTGGGACACGATTCCAAGAAAACCACTCAATCACTGCAAAATCATGTAGTACCATCATATAGTCTATATTTGTATCCAGCTCTGAAAGGTTAGATAGTTTCAAAAAAATTAACTTACGGTGGTTTTTGAAGACTGTTTTATCCTGAAGTGATGAAGTTAAATATCTCCCTCAGTTTTTTTTTTTTTTTGGTTTCGGGCNAGAAAAAACCATTACAAATCAATGCATAGAGTAGTTCTAATTTGAAGTGATTTGACCTTTTTGATGTGTGTTTAAAGGGAATGGTACAAGAGCAAATACTGCTTCTTTATCGGAGTGCAATGTCGGAAACTTTGGACATGTATCGGTATAAAGTAGTTATTTATATCTGTTCTATGATCATGACAATGTCTAGTGCGTCCTTATGGTCGACTTGTGAATGGGAATAAAGAATACAATGTCGCCTACATATTGTCTTATGAATACAAGTGTTTTCATTTTCTTCCTGAGGAAACCAAAAGTGCAAAACAAGGAATCTTAATTCCTTGTTTTAACAAGGAATTTTTCCTAGTCTTAAAGGGCCTCTAGAGGCAGCTCGCCATTAGGCTACTATCAGTACCGGTTCTTCTGCCAGGCGGCGCCACTTTAACGTAATAATCACTGGTACGAGGTATTCAACCTGGGTTTTCCCCTGCCATGCTGGCTGCCTCTAGAGGCCCTTTAACATAGGAAAGAAGCAAGAACCTCCCACCATTGGGACTTAAGAAGTTCTGCATAGTAAAAACCATGACCCGCCTGCACTTATTCGGCTTTGGCTTGCCATACTGATGAAACACCAGCAAAAACAAGCCAACAAAAACCACGTGGATGAGTCAAGTAAAAATTGGACGTTATACTTGACCTGAATCGCGCGCAATGTCAACCAACGACGCGGGAAAGTGTATTGACCATGATCTTGATGAGTAGACTGGTTCCCTGTCTTTGCTGCTCCTCTTCTGTCCATTCCACAACGTGGAGTGTAGTGAGCACCGCGGGAATGGAGCGGCGAAGACGGGAACCAGTATAGATGATGAGCGAACGGAACGGGCCAGATGCTTGTGACGTGGAGCAGATCCCACAGCACTGCATCTGGCACATATATATTGATTAACGGCCATCCATTAATAAAGTCCCTACACAGTTATGTATACAACCCGGTATAAAACTGCATAGGTACGTAGTTCACGACCATCAGCAAAGGCGCTTTTGATCGGATTGCGGAATGCCTATTACATAACGTACTCTTTTCTCGACGTCCATCCTCCATCTGAGAAAGGATTGCTGTTTATTCAGGTGTGACAGGAAAGAATGTCCCTAGAAAAGCTGTCCCAGGAACAAAAGATCCTATTTTAGGCCTACATTCTAATCTCTAGCGATTGGTTTCTGTAGCCATGGCCCTTTACCTTCATTGAACAAAAGAAGCGGACGCTTTTTACAGGGGGACGCTCTTTACTGTTACACCGACAGGACGTTAGGATGGCGAAGCTCCAGTATGAACCATGTCACGGCTAGTACTGAGTAGGCCTTATCACGATTCTGTTCTACACATTTGTAGGGCGCCTGCAAGAACGGCCATTTTTATCGCAGAGTTGTGTTGGATGCGGACGTTCATTCGCTTTCCTGCAACGAAGAGAGGATTATTCAAGGTCGGTTTATTTAGCTCTAACTGCAAGAAGATCAGCACCATGACAACCAGAGGGGAGAAAGCATATACCTCGGGTAAGTACGGATAGAGCAAATTGCAACCGCCAGCGTTAGAATTTCCTTCAAGGAAGTGGAAACCGAATTTGCGATATTCATACGTAGATTGTCCTGGAACAAATGCAAATTTGCCCGAAGCCCACAAGCATGCAGGGCCGTAGGAACGTCGTGGTGGTTGGGGGGGGGGG
>NMRB01000078.1:33801-49800 GCA_002633025.1 Notospermus geniculatus
CAAAATCATCCCAGAGTCGCTGGTCACAAGCGAGTACCTTGATGAGGCCTATCCAGGACCAAAACTGGTGCCGACTGAGCCTTACCTCAAGGCCAAGCATAATGTACTCATTCAGAGGTTTAGCAAGGTAAGATTTTGGTCAGCCTGCTCACTCATCCGGCACAAACACAACTCAAACAGACCAGGCCTAGAGTCTGTCAGTCCTGCCGGCGCAACCATCTATCCACCACAGAATCTGCAAAGCCGGTGGTTGACGTTTGTGCGTCGTTTATTTTGGTCCCAGCATCGTCCAGAGTGCGTTGTATATTTTGGTCGACTCGGACCGTGACGTCCCCAGTGGAATGACCGGACAGTCCCACAACGCCTCAGCGATGACCGAAGGTGTCGTCTTGCTGTATCTTCCGAACGATGGGGAAACAGATCCTAATTGCGCCGTTGTGCGCCATTTCAACCTGAACCAAACGGTCATCTTTCTTTCCAGTTGATCACCAAGTTTTATAAGGCAGTGCGAGGCAATCTCGGGGAAGATGAAGATCAGTTCGCCGAGGTGAAATATTTCGAAGAAGAACTTGCGGCTGTCAAAGGAGCCTATTTTGGAGGTAATGGTCATTCCCTGACCCCGTTATTCTTAAAATGGGTGCACCTAGTTTTAGGGACTCGGGTTGATTGGCCGAGAGTTTGATGAAAATGTTGACGCGACTTGTTTTGCATACATATACCTGTTATTGAGAAGCCCGCCCCATGAAACCACACAAAGGTCACACCAATGTAACCTCCAGTAAGTCAGGATTGTAGCGGCAAAGACTGGAACTAGTCTATAGCACGCTGCAGGCACCCCGCACTTTGCCCTGGTGTTTGAGATATGCCCAGGCCTTCGTTTATATGTAATTGATTGATCTTTTTAGGAGACACCCCGAGCTTTCTCGACCTGATGATTTGGCCATGGTGTGAACGGTTCGAAGTATTCCCCGTGTTTCCCAAGTTGGGAGAAAGGTTCCCAAAATTCATCGCGTGGATCGAAACAATGAGGGGACATCCAGCGGTCAAGGCAACCATGTTTCCCAAAGATCTCCACCAAGGGTTCTACGAGACTTACATAACTGACAATCCCAATTATGATTTCGGCCTTTAAGTTGTACAGGTCTCAAGCAAAAGGGCTGATCACTGACCCTAACCCAACTACCATTCTTACCTCCTTTTCAACTAAGAGTCGGCCATCTTGAACGAGCGCTGAATTCAGTTTACCTTTTGGCAAGCGGAATGCGTCCCCGGGAATGCATCGAAGAAATAGAAAAAAATCGGAAGCAAATGTCGCTTAGGTCAGATTTATGATCCTTTTAACAAAACTAAAGCATTTCGATTGTGAAGAACATCTTCCAAGGGAACGAGTTTAGAATCCCCGATCAGTGCCCCCAAAAAGGTCATCAGGGATTTCCATTGTGTGCTACGGAGTAACGTCACTTCCGATCGGGGATTCTAAACTTTAGCCTTCCAAACAATGGGCGAAGCGTCAAAACGCAGCGTAAATCGCTCCTGTGGACCCAGGCCTTTACAAAATTTACTGTCAGGATGGCGAAGCTCCAGTTTATACCATGTCACTGACCTTGTCACACCAGTATTGTATTCAACTATTCAAATATAGTCATGGATAGCCCGCCCGCTATTCATACTCGGAACATTATGGTTCACCGATCATGTAGGCCTATTATCTACCATGTATAGGGTCATGGACGAAATATACACATAGTGCGTCCGGGAGAACGGCCATTTTTTTAAATCAAAGTTGGTGTTGAGTGCGTTCGAATTCCTGCCACGAAGAGGGGATCGTTCGAGATAGATAGGCTACTGCAAGAAGACCAGCACCATGACCAGCAGAGGAGAGAAAGCATATACCTCAGGTAAGTACGAATAGAGCAAATTTCAACCGCCAGGCCAGCTTTAGAATTTCCTTCAAGGAAGTGGAAAACGAATAATTGCGATATTCATGACCTCCTGCAACAAATGCAAATAGGCCCCTTTCGAAAGTCGGCCATTTCGGCACCGAGGGTAAAAGCAAATGGGAAAATGCATTAAATTTTGCCAGGAATTGCAGAAAAAAACTGTCAGGAACGCTAGAAATTTGGCAGACATGTTATAAAGGTCAATTCATTGAGAAATGTGTGAAAAAACTTGGGTAGACAGCGAATCAAAATCAGCCTATGGCTCATGGACTAAAGCCCACAAGCATGACATGTGCGGCTGTCAATGCCTGTTAATAGGGAGGTTTCAATCAAACGATAAATGTAAACGTTAACGACAACGTTATTTTTGTACCCAAAATGCAATATAAAATCTGGTTACTGTGTAGTATGAAAATAACATTGTCGTTAACGTCTACGTTCATCGTTTGATTTCGAAATCTCCCTAATGTGCCATTGTATGCACGAGGTATGCCTCATATCCCTCACCTGGCGGCGGAATCTGGAAGCAACGCGATAAGACTGGTTTCCTGTCCGACCCATACATAGCCATAACCATGGATGGGACCGCTAGGCACTGAAATGGATCGTTGTGACACCTATTGGTCAACTGACCGACAGCTTCTATTCAGTGGTAACTAAGATCATTAGACGGATCGATTTGAATAAATCATGATCAACCTCACCAGCATGTAGTGCTGTGGTATACGGTGTTGGCCATGCAATATACATTGATCGCATCTATAAACCTATAAACGAGGTTGCCGCTCAGACTTCCAAAAGGTCAAAGGTGCGTCAGCTGCAACGAGACGGAAAACCTAATGCACACTGTGGCGCTTTAAAACCAGCCATCTCTCAAACGTATTATTCCTGGACAGTATCAATTTGTTTTCAGACACAGAGTGTCCACCCCTGACTAAGGACAAGGTGCGAATCTACAGCATGCGATTTTGTCCATACGCTCAAAGGACAAGACTTGTGTTAGCATACAAGAATATACCGTAAGTTGTCTCGTACACTATATTTGAGAGTCATTTTCTTAAGTGGTAACTCAAAAGACAGGTGTCGCATGCAGTGTTCCGTATTTTCAGAAATGAATGCATCAACATCCACCTGAGGGACAAGCCAACGTGGTTCCTGGAGAAGTATGATGCAGGAACTGTCCCTGTTATTGAAATCAATGACAAAATCATCCCAGAGTCGCTGGTCACAAGCGAGTACCTTGATGAGGCATACCCAGGACCAAAACTGGTGCCGACTGAGCCTTACCTCAAGGCCAAGCATAATGTACTCATTCAGAGGTTTAGCAAGGTAAGATTCTGGTCAGCCTGCTCACTCATCAGGTGTGAAAGGAATCCAAGCCCCCCTGGAATCAAAGTCCCGTTTTATTGTTCAGCGAGGGATTAGAATATATGGCTAGGGAGACCATGACCATTCGAATATAACCTTACAATAGCGGGCTATTGTTTGGCGGATCTGCCTTCCTGTCACACCTACACAAACACAACTCGGACAGACTAGGCGTAGAGTCTGTCGAACCTGCGCAACCATGTCCACCACAGAATCTGCAATGAAAGCCGGTGGTCCCCGGTGGTAGTCCCAGCATCTGTTCCGCGGTCCCAGAGTGCGTCTATTTCTGTCGACTCGGACGTCTCCAATGACCGACAGTGCAGAAAGGCCTCAGCGACGACCGACTCCGTTCTTTGTCGATGAAGTATTTTCCAAACGACGGGGGAACAGAGCCTTTGTGCGCCATTTCAACCTGAACCAAACGTTCATCTTTCTTTCCAGTTGATCACCAAGTTTTATAAGGCAGTGCGAGGCAATCTCGGGGAAGATGAAGATCAGTTCGCCGAGGTGAAATATTTCGAAGAAGAACTTGCGGCTGTCAAAGGAGGCTATTTTGGAGGTAATGGTCATTCCCTGACCCCGTTATTCTTAAAATGGGTGCACCTAGTTTTAGGGACTCGGGTTGATTGGCCGAGAGTTTGATGAAAATGTTGACGAGACTTGTTTTGCATACATTGTACATGTACGTACATGCTATGGCGAAGGCCCGCCCCATGAAACCACATAAAGGTCACACCAATGTAGCCTACAGTAAGTCAGGATTGTAGCGGCAAAGACTGGAACTAGTCTATAGCACGCTACAGGCACCCCGCACTTTGCCCTGGTGTTTGAGATATGCCCAGGCCTTGGTAATGTACATGTATATTTGATTGATCTTTTTTTTAGGAGACACCCCGAGCTTTCTCGACCTGATGATTTGGCCATGGTGTGAACGGTTCGAAGTATTCCCCGTGTTTGCCAAGCTGGGAGAAAGGTTCCCAAAATTCATCGCGTGGATCGAAACAATGAGGGGACATCCAGCGGTCAAGGCAACCATGTTTCCCAAAGATCTCCATCAAGGGTTCTACGAGACTTACATAACTACCAATCCCAATTATGATTTAGGCCTTTAAGTTGTACAGTCTCAAGCAAAAGGGCTGATCACTGACGCTAACCCTACTACCATTCCTACCTCCTTTTCAACTAAGAGTCGGCCATCTTGAACGAGCGCTGAATTCAGTTTACCTTTTGGCCAGCGGAATGCGTCCAAGAAATAGAAAAAACCTGAAACAAATGTCGCTTAGGTCAGATTTATGATCCTTTTAACAAAACTAAAGCATTTCGATTGCGAAGGACATCTTCCAAGCATAGAGGTCAATAAGGACAATCGATAATTATCAACGCTGATTATATGAAGGCTGGGCGGTCTTTCTTATGTTTGGACTTTCTTGAAAGTTCTACAGATCTTTAGTGTCGCAGGAGCTGTAAAATATATCACTCGACGGCATCGATATAAACTTTCGTCAGAGTCTTCTAATTTTGTGACGTCTTTCTCGCAGGCTGTCGTCTCCAGCGCTACCCAACGTCTCTCGGCATTGGGCATGCTGTCGTCTCCAGCGCTACCCAACGTCTCTCGTCATGCTGACGACTGCAGCGCCACCCAACGTCTCTCGTCATTCTGACGACTGCAGCGCCACCCAACGTCTCTCGTCATGCTGACGACTGCAGCGCCACCCAACGTCTCTCGTCATGGTGGCGACTGCAGCGCCACTCAACGTCTCTCGTCATGCTGTCGTCTCCAGCGCTACCCAACGTCTCACGTCATGCTGACGACTGCAGCGCCACCCAACGTCTCTCGGCATGCAGGCGATTGCAGCGCCACCCAACGTCTCTCGGCATGCTGGCGACTGCAGCGCCACCCAACGTCATTCTCTGCATGCTGGCGACTGCGCCACCCAACGTCTTTCCCACCATTCTGACAAAACTACAGAAGAAGGAGCTACCTTGAACTATAATAGGCTTACTTCCGTGACGCTTGAACACACTTGTATGAAGTAGGCTATGCGATGCAAAAACTATATCGACAGCTAGCTGTCTAATCGATTCTATTGAAATCAATAAAACAAAAGTCAAATCTAATTTCATATTGCTGTAACTACCCACAATCATGTGTATTACATATTGGCAGAAACTGGCAACGATATTTATAAAGTCACGGGGCTGCGCAACTCTCGCGATAGTTTACGAGACAACCGCGATCGCTCATTTTGCTGTCACGTAACAAAAACAGAATAATGAGACGGTGTTGGTAAAGATCGTCGTCGGCGGGGGACAGGACAGGACGCGGGGAAAACGAAGAGGAGTATCTGTACATTGCGTCAGTGATTTGTAATTAGTCTGCTCTGAGTATGCTTACACGGTAAGGTATTCGATTTTTTGTCATCAATGCCAAGTCAAGACTATGTTACTATGTTAGGCTTTCAATATTTGACTGATATTGTTTGCAAGTTAACAGGTGTAATCTTTTTGAATGTTCCCCATCTGTGAGTGTTCTACTGTCGTCTGACGGAATAAAATACTTGAGAACTGGGGACACACAGAGAAACGTGTCGATCTATCTGCGACCGTTTCCCATATATAAAGGGGAAACACTGACATGTGGTACACTGGCTGGTGTTACATTGCGTTCCCATTTGAAATGAAAATCTAAAAAGATTTATTCGACTTGGCTTTTGCAATAACCACGCTTCTCGTGTTTCCGTCTCCAACTTCAAGGAGCAGGTTAGGTAAATTGTTGTTGAATCATAAGGATAATCTCTCTGCATATCAAAGTTCGAACAGAAAAACATGATACAGTGTAATTGTAAAAAATTCTGTTTTTCGTTACGTTTCGCACTTATTATTTTCCCTCTTAAAGATAATGTACCACGGATATTTTCGCGGGCCACGAAATTCATTGTTTATTTACATTTTGCTTGTTTATGTCCAGGCTTTCTTTGTCTTATGAGTAATTTGTTGGTGGCATGCCCCTCTATAAATTCGGTTGATTACAAATGTATTCATTTTGGTGGGTTGGCATGTCCCAAAAGTCCAAAATAACATAATGTAAACATGTCATGCATGTTTACAAAATATTGAATGTAAACAATGAAGTCGGGATACATTATCTTTAAGCAAAGATAATGCCACAGCCACGATGATCGGGCGTCCCAATTAAATTAGAGACCTACTGTTGAGATCAGTGCAGCGATTTACAATTCGGATTTCCAACTTGGGACACAAAATTGTTCTTACTATTCCTCTATTGGTTGTTTTATAATAATTATAACTGTTAACAGGAAATACGAACTCTTCCTATGAGTGGAGAGTTGCGTTTAAATTGAAAATGCCCGGTAAGTTATGTGGTGATCCGAATAACTGTCAGATTATATAATAAGGTCCTTCCTCTGATAATCGTCATAATGACGTCAGACAAGGGATAGGAAAGTTCTAAGTGTTGGCTTACACAGCCCCAGTTGGGAATTATGTGATTGTGAGAGGCCCATTATGTGATCAGTGCCGAATGAGACAGAATCAATTTAGCTCTGGCTTATGTATATAGACCCACGATTAAATATTAAGGGATCGTCATTACACTATGTCAGCACAAGCTACGATGGTTAAATCAATTGATATTGAAGGAATTATTCATCAGATTATATGATTTCGAAACGTTGATATTTGAGCATTTAGCTATCCCGGGGTAAACGTGACGTCAATCACACGGGATGCCGCTCTAGTATTTGGTTATGAAGATGACACTAATTCGCATACGAAGAAACCTTGTCAAGCCCAATATCAGGTTTCAGTGCTTGACGTAAGAATATCACAGGGGGTGAAATTAACTCCAAAACCCTGAGGAGTGTGATTAGCTCTCCTTGAAATGGTAAAGAGCACCAATAGCCCACGTTGAAGGCATGAAATGAAAAACATTGCTCACCAATTTCTTCAATAACAGCAGTTATGGTTATGGCACCACAAAACATTCGAACCATGGCGTGAAATAAACGATTCGTGCAATGGTTAAGTGATGGATAGGTCGGGGTTCTTCACGGCTCACTGACCATTTGACGGTACGGAAATGCGATAAATAGACAAGAAAGCATTTTCATTCCGCCACTGGTCGGCAAGGAAGTCCTAAATTAGCCCGGCCGTTTGAAAAAACGAATACTGCAAGAACTAAACGTGTTTCCCTAGCAGCCATATCTTGCCAAAATTAGGTCATCACCATGGGGATTTTTTTCCAGAGTGACAGATGATTGGTTCTCTCATCCCCGGTGAAATCTCCATGACGATGACCTAATTTTGGCAAGATGGCCGCTAGCGAAACTCATCTATACGAGTAGCCTTTTGCTGTCGATGTGTACATTGATGCCTTCTCACGGTGTCTCGTGATACATAATCAGAAAGTTTCATTTTAAAACAGGACAAGAATACATGTAGCATGCGCCATCACTGAACAGACCTGACGGCAAATACTTTCAAGTTTGAAATCGATGGTCATCGATATGCAATCACTGGTTCTGGAAGCGAGACTTCAAAATACTATGCAATAAAACGTAATTCATATACAAATAAAAAATCCTTTTTTCCTTTAGTCTTTTGCTTGAGGCGCATATATAGCTGCTTCACGTAGATCTCTCATTGGGAGTACAGGGTACTTTGTAAACAATTCTTCAAAGGTTAATTATGATATCATATCACAAACAGAGATATTTGTGCTTACATTATGTCTTGCTATGTTCATTCACGAACAGAGGCTAGATTTATCTAGTTGACTTATGCTGCAAAGCGATGATGTTGATTTGAGATGAAAGAATCAGGCACAACCAAACGGTGTGGCCTCGACGTGTCAGTAGGCCCTACCAAATATCGTTCATCTATAGGCCAGGAAACAACTGCCCCATGGCCGTGGTCACAAAAACCAAACTTGGGATCGGTCAATGTGGACCGAAGCTCGGTATTAACAGAAATGTTGTCGATTGACGGAAGAGCCCGATTCTCAACTGCAAAAGACATGTACAAAAACCCTTTTATCTTTCATGCTTGCCATCAACTCGCTTTCCTTTCTTCGCTGCTGTAGTAGAGACCTACCTGCACTTCAGTAATGCCAAAACCTCAACTGAAGGAATCGGCATGTCGGGTTGGAACATACCATAAACTAATAAAAGAAACTTAGTTTCTTTTATTAGTTTATGAACATACTGAGTGTTGGTACTGGGTTAAAGCTGCAAGAATGACCCCCACCTCTTGACTTTTTCATTTCAACCACGTGTAGTCGATCATGAACGAAGCCTAGGGGCCTAGTTCCAGGAGGGCTGTTCCGAAAATCCAAGAATAGCGATTTCAGGTCGATTATTGACGCAACTTTGCAGATCCCCACCCGAAATGTGCATAATGGTATATCGAACTGATTATTGTTCGGTATTAGCACGAGTATCGATGGATGAAGTTTCTGGTAATTAGTTACACAGCGCTGTGAGCTGACTTCCGTTTCTTTTGGCGGTGAAGGGGCGTGCGGAGGGATCACCGGAAGTAGACCTTGAGGCAGGGGCGATCAATCTTCTTGAATTGAGGGCACCTTGATGAACATGATTACCGGCAGGGAGGCAGTAATGAGGTGGCTAATTAGCTATAAATTGTAACGGTAGTGAAAATGGCTTCATTTAGAGAACATTTGAAATAATTTCCCGAAATATTATATTTTTTAAGCGATATTTTGCGTTTTTTATATCAAGTGGCCTTTACGTCTGAATGCAAGTGGGGAAAGGGCATCGAGCCAAGTAGGCCGACTTACATGTCGCTTGATGCGTTTCACTCATCAGCGTAGTCTTCCACATCGTTTTCATTGTCTGATGGACGCCATCAGGAGTCTAACGTTGATACAGCGGTACACCCATTTACCACCGTGGTCATACCGCACCGGAAACAGTATCCGCCCATTAACAGATTGTTATTCACATCATCTAATTGATGTCATTCTGGAGGGGGCCGCTAAGCGGCACACGCACGAAATCGCACACCTAAATAAAAGTTGCATCAGATTCATAACTAATGGAATTAGCTCTCGGTGCACCAGATTCGTAACTAATGCAGGAATAGCTCTCGGTGCATTTTCGAAACCATTACCCGTAGTTTCAGAGGCACTTTTGAGATAGGCCTACTGTTCGTCAGTGGCGAATCAGCCACTTCCCACCACTTGAGACATGTCATTTGCTCTCGATTGTTTGCTGCCAAAAACGTTGTTCCTGAAACGTCTCTCCTCACCGCCAAAGCAGGAGGTCGTTTTGCCACAGCGATTAGAAATCTGTTGATGGTGTTTGGTCGCGGTGAAGATGTTGAATGTGTGGCCGATATTACCCTGTTTCCGAACCATCAACGACAAGTCTTCCATACCTTATTCTCAATCCGAAGCAACATTTTTGACACAACAACGATCAGAAATCTCTCTTGATGTCGTTTGCTTGCGATGTTATGTTAGTTGTTGCCAGGACCTTTTTCTGAATCTTTCAGACCTTACTGATAATAAGCAAGAAGACTTTTCTAGAGTTTCAGATTGTAAAGTTCCACTTGAAACAGACCCCGGTTGGGGTCGAAAATTCGTGAATTCTGGAGATTGACTTTTTGCTTATTATCATTTTGTGTGTCAATTTTGTGCTATTCTGTATTTCAGACCTTACTGTTAGTGTCACTGACTGACGAAGCACGATGTTAATTTCCTTTAGATCCGATTCTCGTGATACCATTAGCAATTCTTTATACTATCTCCAGGTACGGAAGTTACCGAGATTTGGTTCTGATAGTCTTCTTATTGTGTGGTCTGAATCCCTCGACTGGAGAGGAGCTGAAACTTGGGGTAATCGCCATGCGAGCGGGCGGGATTGGCTGGGATCAAAACAGCGCGGCCGCTTTGATCGCACTCAACAACCTGCACAAAGATGGACACATGACCAACTACACGTTCAGGTACGATGGGAATTAGAGAGTTTTCGCAAAGCCCCCGAAACGCCAACTTGAACGCCTATCCTTTTGTCGGTTTCTCTTCGTGGCATCGAACAATGGGTTTGGCGTTCGCCTTGACGTTTCAGGGGCTTTGCGAAAACTCTCTACTCTGTCTGAGTGCCCACTAGGACTGACTTTTGTGTTTCAATACGCGTGAACAACATTTGAAAAGGACGCTACATCTCTTAATTGGACGAGATGTCGGCAAACAAAGTTCTCCTGACTCCTCCTGTGCATACCAATCTCAATCTTTATCTGAAATCTGCCGAGCCAGCAAGAAATTGGCCTTCTCTTAACGGACCATCGGGGCACAACTGAAGGAGAAACAACTTCCGTGGATGAGATTTTAACGCCGGCGTATGGACCAACATCTTCAGTTACATATCAAACGCTTCAGATGATTCCGGCCCGTTTTCACATTAGCAGTTTTCACCGCGTAACTGTGTTCTTTCTTCCAATGCAGGTTGATTTACATGGATAGTGAAAGGAGTGCAAAGGCAGCGGCTGGAAAAGCTGTGCAACTGAAGGTGAATCAAAGCGTGAATGCATTCTTTGGTCCACCAAATTCACCAAGTAAGAATCAGTTGTGACAGGTCACTTACATATTCTGTCCTGGTACAGATGAAAAAAATGGCTCTAGTCCTTTGAGGTGGTCGTAAGGGAGCCAAAGTGTGAGGCAGCTTTCAAAGCTGAGTAAGTGTGGGAGATCGGGCTTTTGACCGTTACACCATTATCCTTACCATCAGCTTTTCACCATTACATCATTATATCCTTACTTTTATCATTATCCTTACCATCAGCTTTTCACCATTACATCATTATCCTTACCATTACCATTATCCTTACCATCAGCTTTTCACCATTACATCATTATCATTACCACTACCATTATCCTTACCATCAGCTTTTCACCATTACATCATTATCCTTACCACTACCATTATCCTTACCATCAGCTTTTCACCATTACATCATTATCCTTACCACTACCATTATCCTTACCATCAGCTTTTCACCATTACATCATTATCCTTACCACTACCATTATCCTTACCATCAGCTTTTCACCATTACATCATTATCCTTACCACTACCATTATCCTTACCATCAGCTTTTCACCATTACATCATTATCCTTACCACTACCATTATCCTTACCATCAGCTTTTCACCATTACATCATTATCCTTACCACTACCATTATCCTTACCATCAGCTTTTCACCATTACATCATTATCCTTACCACTACCATTATCCTTACCATCAGCTTTTCACCATTACATCATTATCCTTACCACTACCATTATCCTTACCATCAGCTTTTCACCATTACATCATTATCCTTACCACTACCATTATCCTTACCATCAGCTTTTCACCATTACATCATTATCCTTACCACTACCATTATCCTTACCATCAGCTTTTCACCATTACATCATTATCCTTACCACTACCATTATCCTTACCATCAGCTTTTCACCATTACATCATTATCCTTACCACTACCATTATCCTTACCATCAGCTTTTCACCATTACATCATTATCCTTACCACTACCATTATCCTTACCATCAGCTTTTCACCATTACATCATTACCCTTACCCTTACCACTACCATTATCCTTACCATCAGCTTTTCACTATTACATCATTATCCTTACCATTACCATTATCATTCTTACCATAAGATTTTCACTATTACATCATTATCCTTACCACCACCATTATCCTTACCATCAGATTTTCACTATTATATCATTATCCTTACCACCACCATTATCCTTACCATGAGCTTTTCACTATTACATCATTTTCCTTACATGTACCATTACCATTATCATTCTTACCATAAGATTTTCACTATTACATCATTATCCTTACCACCACCATTATCCTTACCATCAGATACTGTGCCAGTTGCCTTACTCTCCTCCTACTGGAACATGCCACACGTCAGCTGGGCCTCGACAGACGCTGAACTGACAGACAAGAAGAAGTATTCCACACTGATCCGGCTCCTCGGGACCTTTTCGAAATTTGCCAAGTCCCTTCTGCTTGTCTGTGAAAAGTTCAAATGGAAAAAGATAGCGGTGTTCATGAATAAAAATGGTACGTCGTGTATGAAAGTTTGAAGTATGTTTTAATTGGGGATCCTGTCAATGGCCAGAACCATTCGTATATCTAATTCCAACTGCTCTGGGTCTGTTCTCGGTGTCCCCGCCTCCAAACTTTGTGCTTGGAACGTCAACATGACGATGGCGAAGCTCGGGTACGTTAATACGCTGCGGCTCCACTGGCCAGAGGTCGTGGAACGGTGACCGTACCAATCTTGAATCTTCTGTTAAATTGTGAGTAGAATAAGACACCTATGCACATCCCGTTGTAAGTCAGGGCTTTGTTCTGCAGGTATCTGTAAATATGCAAGAGAAGGAATGGACCGTGTCTTTCCAAAGAGTGGCACAGATATTGTTGAGCAGATCATCTACGAACCCAGTCAAATCAATGACGATATGATACAAGAAAATCTTCTCCGTGTACAGCAGAGAGCTCGCAGTAAGTGCCGGTGAAGTTAAACACACGCCTCACACATGTCCAATGCAATGTTTCGTAGTCTCTTCAAATCTGCAGCATCAGTGACTGACGCTGGAATCAATCTCTTCGTCCTGAAGAAATCAGGTCCTCTTTTTATAGCATCACTCCCAAGCTCGCACGCACTCTCGGCGCCGCTACTCCACGAAATGTGGCCAGGGCCTCGTGCGTGCAGGCTTGGGGGCAACGCTCAACGGACGCGATCTTCTTGGCGATAATGGATGCACTGTGTAAAGGTCATCTGACGCTCTTCCACCTGCTCATAGACCGAACTACGTCCGAGTGTCACCTTTTGCAATACTACTCTATTCCCAAAGTCCTCGCAGAAGGCTCATCCGCTTCGGAAGCTCAAGCGCTTTCGGCCGTCATCGGCCGTTCATATCTTGACCGAGCCTTCAACCGACAAGCGTTATCCTCTTACCACTGCCAATCCCAGCCCCAGCACATTTCTGCTTCACAAACCTCTCATAGAAGCGTTGAAGTCTGTTCTGTAAACCATATGGGACTTACGAGCCAGCGTTTGTCTCCTTAAATTTCAGTCATCGTCATCTGTGGTCGTAACACCGCCGAGGGTCGGAAGATCATGATTTGGGCGAAGAGGCTTGGCATGACCAATGGAGAGTACGTCTACTTCTATCCACGGACACACAGCACCGGTGTACTCGCCAAGCAATGGGAATTCACTGGCGAGAAGGATGATGGTTTGAATCTGGAGGCCCGCGAGGCGTATCGGTCGTTGTTTTTTGTAAGAAATTGTTACTTCTGTAATCTGTTGAGGGAAGATCATGACTTAAGAATAAAGAAACCAACTATAGAACCCTAGCAGTTGATTGGTTTGATCTACTTGACATACAAAAGGTGGATTATAAAGCGAAGGCCAAGTTGAAGAGACGTTGAAACCTGCATCGTCCCTGCTCTCGGTCAAGTAACATTTTGCCCAGAAAAAACAATCTCTACCTTGTCCGCTTTGCCGTCTTGTACGTAAGATCAAAGTTTCAAAACAATGGACGAACCATGCCGAATTCTCTTGATGCCATTTTCAGATCAGTTGGCGAGAAGGCCCAGAAGAAGTGGCATTCCGAGATAACTACGCCCGCATCTTCTCTGAGCCTCCATTCAATGATAGCTCGCTGTTGAACAAGACGGTAAGAAGGACTGTGGATCACTCAGCCTTGGTCAGAAGTCAAAGTAACAAGCATGAAGTAACGCCCCAAGGCCTCCCGCCAAGCTGAGATGTAAAAAAGGGACTGAATGATGCGGACGTAGATTCCATCAACGAGCAGTCTTTAGGCTTTTACGATGTAATGTACATTTTTGTAGTTACTGTTTCTAAAGCAGTTACTAAAGTAGTTACTGTACTAAAACAACTTTGCTTTAGGAAATTAGTTTTTTACTTCAGCTGTCGGTGTACATGAGCTACGTCCATGATGCTTTCTACTGCTACGGAGTCATCGTCCAGAAGATTCTTGATGCAGGTGGAGATGTCAACAACGGAACCTTGTTCTTCGAGATGTCGAAAAATACCACGTTCGACGGTAGGGTTTAGGATGTTTAGCGAGTCATTCATAATATAGCGCGTCCATCCTATCTCTTTTTGACCAAAGAGTCAGTCAGTGCCATCAAGGGGGACCAGGACTGGTTGGTCGATCACACTACTAAGTCTGCTCCGACGCTCAAGTTCCAGTAGGCGGACAAGAAACGTCGCGAATGGCAAGTCTGTCTCAGGCTTCTGGTTACACACCAGTAATTGGCCAATCAGGGCCAGGTTGTATACAAAAAGTAGTACTATTAAAATCGGCATTTCCCCTTTAACACAATTTATTCGGTATGGATATTTTTCTAGATCCTCTTTTGGCTCAACATGACATAAAATAATGTTTGTTAAAAAATCGGATGCATTTTTGGAAGTGTTGTATGTCTTAGATTCCTCCGCAGGGGCGATTGACTGCTATGGTCTCCGGTAGCCAGCTCACTGCTTCTCTCCGCTCATCAGTGACCCCTCTCGGGTTCGGACCCCCCAAACCCTGATATTATCACGGTCAACCCACAGCGAAAATTATGTGGTTTGAAAATCTAGCTGAGGTCCTTGTAAGCCCCAAATATTACAATCATCGGAGCGTCTGGGTGCGAGTGACAGGATGGTACTTTGTGGTCTCTTTAATGGAAAATGGCTTGGATTTCTATTACTGGTGTGCAACCTTCTACAAAGAGTTCGTCCGACACCGCAGCATGCAGTATACACCATGTGTTTGTTGGTCCTCAGTAAATGTGTGTTTGTCTTTTTTCTCCAGGTAAGAGCGGTAAGGTGGCCTTCGACAATCAGGGTGATCGGGAGCCTGACTACTGGTACTGGAGGTTCGATGAAAAGAACGGAGAGAAATACCTGGCTCTGGAGGTGCTGTTCACTCACGGAAATGTAAGTCGTGAACTCAGATTTCATTTGAAGCAGCATAAAAACCTTGATCCTGGAGGCGATCCGACAACAGCTGCTTGGAGACGAACGCTCCTGATGGCGATATTGATGCTCAACACTGTTGGAACACTTGCTCTGTCCCCTTGGTGGTGTCTTGTCAAGTTGTGATTCGTGCCGCCTTGCTTTTACGATCGTGTTTTCCTCTTCTCCCAGGTACCGGTAATAAAAGAGGTAGGGGCTATCGACTGGATGAATTCTCAAGGTGAACCGCCACCAGACACGCCGGCATGTGGGTTCTTCAATGAGAACTGTATCGAAGACAACACAGGTAGGGGAATGGACCAGTCGGGTTAGGTTTGGATTGGATCATACATTGGATCATAGTTCAATGAAATGGTCCATGGACCATGTGCCCACTCGTTGACATAGTGTAATGACAGAGAGAGGATGAGCGAACATCTGGGGCAAGTCATTCCCAAGTTGCAGGACTTGTTTTTGGCCACCTGGAGCCAAGCTAAGAATCGAATCGGACCGAAACTTGGTTAGAGTTAATGTCCCAGAAGAACAGATGACCTGCATGTTCAAGTGTAGGCCTAGGCCTAGGCCTAGGCATTTGAACTGCATATTGCCATCAAAATACCGGTACCACTATGGGGGGGGGGGG
>NMRB01000078.1:65213-91361 GCA_002633025.1 Notospermus geniculatus
TTCTATCTATGCATAAAGGTGGAATAAGCTTATTCAAGGTCATGTTATAACGTGAAGTTAGACCTGGAATAAGCTTATTCCACCTTTATGCATACGGCCCATAGAATTCATCGGTGACTAGGAAACTATAGACCATGATCCTATCCCCAAGGTGGTATCGGGATCCGATGGTACATGTATCTGTTACCAATACCATCCTGAAGATCGCCTTAGCACCAATGGCTGAGGAGTTGTCCCATGAAAGAGACGTTATCTCACCTTCCAAAATGTCTTGCTTCTTCAATGTTCGCTGGTAATGGCATGTTATAGGTCTCTGGGAGGAAGAGACTAGTCAAGCCAGCGACAACACTTAACGCACCGAACACGATCAGAGGCATAGCGACCGAGAATCGGCCTGAAATGTAGCTCCCCTGAAAAGATTCCAAATGTAACGATTACTGTAAGATTCAGGGGCGTAGGCTGGGCACAGCAGCCGGGGGTTCCGCTTGGCAAGCGGAAAAAAAGAGTGCCCCTTGTGCAGCCTACATATTAGGCCTAAGCTAATGAGTTGATTCGAATGTACAAAATCAAGTTAAGATTTTGATAGAACGAAAAGCGCCTAATCCGTCAACAACCTGTGTAGGCCTATGTCCGCCTTACCAGGTCCGACACAAACGGCGCACACAAGCTGGCGATCCTTGCACACATCGAGCAGAAACCCAGTGAGAGGGTCCGTGAAGTTGTCGGATGGAGCTCAGCTGTGAAGGAGTAGACCGAACTGAACGCTGCCGCTGCGCCAAACTTCCCGATTGTTGCAAGTAGTTGATAGGCCCATGTGACTGAAATGAAAAATGTTTGCGTCATCAAGCTAGAGTACATGTACTTGTACCTGTCATTTGTTATTACATGCTTGATTGGCATAACCGTCTGAGGAGGGTACATGTTTGTATTCTCCGCGATCGAAAGCCATCTGATGCATCGTCAGTATGATAGCCAAACATTGGCTTGCATGCAGTCGCCAAAACAGGCTAGACTTCGTCGTCGCTGCGACAGTTTGCAGGGATTTGCAACTCATGACTGGAGCAAGATTATACACCCTCGTGTTTAACCTACCGTTTTTGCCGAAAAGCACCACCAGTATTGTAGCCAGACAAGCCGTCCCACCGAGCAAAAACACAAATGCGTGGNCGCGGGTTTGATGATTTGCTAATTGCGCAAGCTTGCTAATTAACACCTTACGTTTCAGGGCTTCGAGACGTACCAATTGATAAGCGAGGAAGCTATCCAACTTAAAGCGGTGGTTGGGAGACCGCAACAGAGTAATTAATAGACAAAAGGTTGGTCAATCATGACTTTTTAACTGGTTTCTTGGGTAAAATATTGAAAAGTATATGAACACTGCATGGGCTCTTTTATTAGAGCTTGGAGGAATTCCTCAAAGATTAGAGCATATAGATAGATTCATTTATTTAGATAGATTCATTAATTCAGCCAATATGCCTAGATATTATTGCAATATATGTCTAAATATTATTGCAATATATGCCTAGATATTATTGCAATATATGCCCAAAACATTATTGCAATATGCCTATAGATATTATTGCAAATGCCCAAAACATTATTGCAATATATGCCTAGATATTATTGCAATATGCCTAGCTGCTGCAGGCTCCGCATAGGCCTATGTCACTGACATTCGGTGGGGGCCGGAAAAGGCCTATATTAACATGATAAAGGGGGATTTGAGGGCCCCCCATGGTCACAGCTGCGTGAGTTCCTAGATTGCTGATCTTTTCATATTATTGCAATATGCTTAGATATTATTACAGTTACCTAGATATTTTTGCAATCTGGTATTTTAACATCTCGCTTCGCCGCAGGTTTTTCACAAACGATTGATAAAGCTACATCATGGATTTCGCACTCACTGTTAAAAATGCGCCAATTGCACCCTGATCTACCTGAGGAAGGATACACCGACACTGACTGAGAATGTCGGCGTCCCAGTACCCGGTAGGCCTACGTCACGAGATTAGACTGTCCTTGGAGGAATTATACTGACAGTATAATTCCTGACAGTAATATAATACTGACAGTATAATTCCTCCAAGGACTGTTGAAATTGTGGAACCTCTCTCTCTGCTGTGTCAAAAACTGCCTGTCTTCCCGTAGGTTGCCTTAAGCCAGTTTCCCCGACTCCAATGTCTCCCGTGAAATTTAAGGAAATCAAATATGTTATGTGACATAAAAATTAGCAGATCAAGAATGTGATAGGCCTTCAATGCTGATGAGCATTCTGGATATATTCGGTTGCTGAACACTCTGAGAGACAGCGACGACTGTGGCAATTTTACTCCCCCCGCAAATATTATTTCCACGCCGGCTGATTAAATCAGCCATGGAGCTGTGTTAGACCATTATTTTCTAAGTTTTGGAGGAATATTCATATCATGAGAGGATATCTGATTGACTGCAGGCGACACAGGGACTTGAGGCATGCATTGCAGGGGTGGTGGGTGTGTTACAGAGGTCCAATAACACACCCCCGAGTAATGCCACGGTATACTGACGTGGCAGGCGAGGACTGGCCATGCCAGACACATGACAGGAGTTTCCAAGATTTCAACACGATCCTGGATCTGTTCCGGCTGGGATACACGGCTAAATTTGTGTCATTAGAGAGTTTTCGCAAAGCCCCCGAAACGCCAACGCGAACGCCCATTCCATTGTTCGATGCCTAGAAGAGAGCACCGAACCAAAGGGTAGACGTTCGCGTCGGCGTTTCGAGGGATTTGCGGAAACTCTCTATTGTGTAGAATTGTCCTTCTACAATATCGTCCAGGATGCCACACACGCATTTTTTGCCATTAAAATCCATAATACCTCTTTATTGACCGGAGGAGCAAATGGGATCACGGGTGAAACTCTTTGTTCCTGTGGATGGAATACACGGCTCTAACGGAATCAGTCCTAAACACAGTACTCGCAGCTGCTAAAAACAAAACAATGATAAAGCACGTGCATTTTTGACGTGTGACAGAATAAATGAAAGTTTGTGTTTTTGAGGCCGTTTTGCTGCAATGTCGATGGAATTCCACAAGTATCTGTTGTTCTAAATTGAGTAAATGAATCGAGGTAAGTGGAAGTTGACCACCAATGAGTGGGGATACCTGTTTCTCGACTCAAAACGAACTCATAAAGTGGCTTCAGTCACCAGGTCAGAGACAGAGGTCACAGGGGGCTGCACACTGCACTGCACTGCCGGCAGTGCCACTGGTAGGTACATCCATGCACTTGATTGATACATTGTTACTACACTGCATGGTGACTGTCAGGCCGTCCGTCCAGGTCCACACGTCCAGGAAAACAAGTCTTTTTTAGCTAAATGCTTGGGCTAGGGTGCAGGTGGGCATGCATGGGCGTGGGTTTTTGCAGGAATGAATGATCCAGAGCAGATATGCGATCATACGGATACGGGGCTGTATGTCATCAGGGCTCGGGTCGGGTCGGGCACTTTTCACAGATATCATCATGATCATGTGCCGATGTGACATGTCACGTGGTGTTCGTTTCCATTTCAGCACTGAAAACACTTCTACGGATCCGTGCCCCTGCGGTTGCATTTCAAGATTCTACAAGAAGAATCATGTCAACGGTATACTTAACAAGTCGTGGTAGTCAATTAAGTAGGACAGGGCCAACAATGGTGCATTACAATGTCTACCAGGATATAATATATCTGACCATAACTGCGGGCGTAACTGTCGCTCAGCAAAACTGTCATTCAGCTTAATAGTCATCAACAAAGAAGGCACCTGTCCCATGTCTGAAACCTTGTGGCACAATAGTGTTTTTATCTATTGCTTCACTTCATATGGTTTTAATCTGGTATATCTGCCATGTTTGTCTTGAGTCATCTGATTTCAGCAAGCGAATCCAGTGGAGACAACTGTGCGAGAGAAGCTAGGCCAGGGGTTACAGCCTGTCCACCTTGATGTGATTAATGAAAGTTACATGCACAATGTTCCGAAAGGTACGTGTCTAAAACTTTCAGTATGGTGATCGCCCATGTTCTATGATGCTTCATGTTGGATGTATTTTGTTCAGATTGCATAATCCAGCCATCTGATACTTAAAGGCTAATCCCTGTTCCATGTCATATCTTTTGAATAAACTCTATTGTATTTCTTCATGGTGTTGAAATTCTTGGTATCTTTCAGGATCTGAGAGCCACTTCAAAGTCATCGTTGTCTCAGAGAAGTTTGCTGGTCTACCTCTTATCAAAGTGAGTGTTACATATGAGACAAGCCCTTAGTGACTTCATGGTTCATGTCTTGTGAAAATATTAGAAAAGTGGTGTGCAATATGGAGGTGTCATTATCCAGTAGTACATAAGTTGCTCCCTGGTGCCAGTGTAACATTTCGGAGTCTTCCCCATTCAAAACTATCATAGGTGTTTGTTTGATCAGGTTGTCATTATTGTGGTAATGAAGGTAAAATAATTGTTTATTTCAGAGACATCGCCTGGTAAATGAGATACTGAAAGAAGAACTGGATAAAAGTATCCATGCCTTGTCAATTACGGTGAGTGAAGTGGAAAATCGACTCAGTGATAACGAATCAGTGGTACTGGTAGTCCTCGTCAGATATTGCCTAATAGTATTGGCTGTTTGTGGTACATGTCTAAAGAGGCAACTGTGGTTATAAATCCGATCTTGCTGTGGTGCTCAGTGAGAGACCTGTCTGTTTTCAGGCAAAAACGCCAGAACAATGGGAGAACTCAAATGAAACAGTGGCGAAGTCACCACCTTGTCGTGGAGGAGCTGGTAAATAGAAGACAAGATGGCAACAAGTACAGCAAGATCCTGGAGCTGAATCATCCTTGAAGACGGAGAGTTTCATCCCGGCTGGCTGTTTCAAGCATTTCTAAAATGCCAAGACTTGTGAACTGTCATGTGGACAGACTCTCCATGACCAATGCTGTTTATTTTGCCAATATATGTATTCCAATCGTATATTGTACATTAAAATGTAAATTATTGGAACAGCTTGCTGGGGCATTGTTTGGTGTTGTTCAGTTTCGTTTCCAAGTGTGTTGCTTTTCGGTGCATGTTCTATCATTTCCCTTTGACGCAGACTGGTGGAGTGTGACCATTGCGCACTTCACAAAAACGGACTGCGTCATTCGTCGTCATGGTCGTCGTTTGCCCCGCAGTTTGTCACATTTTCCCGCCAAGACGCCGGAATACGGCTCGAAAACGCGAATCCCGCGCACGTTTGATTTCGTTGATTGACTCGTGGAGGTATAAAATCTTATTGTATACCTCCATGATTGACTGCGGCTTCTTCCAACAGCTATGTCCAATCCGCTGACTGATGCTTCGTCACAGTAGTACAAGTTGGACGCACCTCACCGAGAAGTGAGAGGCAAATTAATCCAGTTATTCAATCATTTGTAGACTGACATAAATATGATATACGATACTAATCATCTGTTTATTGCATCATTATGTCTTACTTGTATTCTACTCTTAGTTACGAGACTATCAGAATCTTCATTGTTTTGTTCCCAGAGGACCATTTGATTCAATAAACTACATTTATTCCAATTCCTTGGTCCAAAAAGCTCGACGCCGTCAGTAAAAAGTAAATTCTCTGTTTCGATGAGTAAACTGGCATTCTGTTGATAAACCATCTGAGAGAGTGGGTCGAGTAGGCCTGCATGTGGCAGGCCTATCAAATGAGTTTCGATGCAGTTAGAGCATCTTGAAATATCAAGGCCTATTGTCACTTCGCTTTCGGCTTGTACTCCACTGTCGCCCGGTTATGAATTTTTGGTAGTACCAATGGTGCGGGAGCCTGCAGTGACGTATCGACTACACTTTAGTGCTCTTTTCTTCGGCGGCTTTGCCATCTTCTTTAGGAGTTATGCTCCTTCTGGAAAGTGAATCAAAGAAACAGGGATTTAAGGCCTGCTTTCCATTGGAGCGTTTCCGTGCGCGGAAACGTTCGAAAGCATTGTTTTTTCCGCGCCGTGACCAACGAGGCGGAAACAAACAATAATGCGTTCGAGCGTTTCCGCGCACGGAAACGCGCCAATGGAAAGCCTAAATGACTGAGGTTCTAACGCACAGAATTCATCAGTGTGACTCGGAAACTAAGACCATGGTCCTATGCCCGATGTGTTACCATTCTGAAGATCGCCTTCGGAATGGCTTGGAGGAATTCCTCCAAGGGAATGGTAAGCACCAACGGCTGAGGAGTTGTCCCATGAAAAACAGACGTTATCTCACCTTCCAAAATGTCTTGCTTCTTCAATGTTCGCTGGTAATGGCATGTTATAGGTCTCTGGGAGGAAGAGACTAGTCAAGCCAGCGACAACACTTAACGCACCGAATACGATCAGAGGCATAGCGACCGAGAATCGTCCTGAAATGTAGCTCCCCTGAAAAGATTCGAAATGTAACGATTACTGTAAGATTCAGGGGCGTAGGCTGGGCACAGCAGCCGGGGGTTCCGCTTGTCAAGCGGAAAAAAAGAGTGCCCCTTGTGCAGCCTACATATTAGGCCTAAGCTAATGAGTTGATTCGAATGTACAAAATCAAGTTAAGATTTTGATAGAACGAAAAGCGCCTAATCCGTCAACAACCTGTGTAGGCCTATGTCCGCCTTACCAGGTCCGATACAAACGGCGCACACAAGCTGGCGATCCTTGCACACATCGAGCAGAAACCCAGTGAGAGGGTACGTGAAGTTGTCGGATGGAGCTCAGCTGTGAAGGAGTAGACCGAACTGAACGCTGCCGCTGCCCCAAACTTCCCGATTGTTGCAAGTAGTTGATAGGCCCATGTGACTGAAATGAAAAATGTTTGCGTCATCAAGCTAGAGTCCCTGTCATTTGTTATTACATGCTTGATTGGCATAACCGTCTGAGGAGGGTAGTACGTATTCTCCGCGATCGAATGCCACCCGATGCTTCGTCAGAATGATGGCCAAACGTTGGCTTGCATGCAGTCGCCCAAACAGGCTGGACTTCGTCGTCGCTGCGACAGTTTGCAGGGATTTGCAGCTCATGACTGGAGCAAGATTATACAGACCACTCCCTCGTGTTTAACCTACCGTTTTTGCCGAAAAGCACCACCAGTATTGTAGCCAGACAAGCCGTCCCACCGAGCAAAAACACAAATGCGTGGCTCTTCTTTCGTCCAAACTTCACCGGGGCGAACATGATGAACGCAGCTGCAGGCCAATCGATGGCGGCCGAGAGGACGAAGTTGACGAAAATGTTTCCGGCGAGGTTCCCCGCATTCAAAGACAATCCGTAGTAAACTGTGGCGGCTGCGCACCTTTAAAGAGACAGAGCGAAATTTTTAAATTGTTTTATTTAGGTCTACCAATACAGCAAGACCTTGTGTGCAGTTTTAGTAAAACGTGTACACTTGGTCCCGGGGGGTTTCGGACAACCAACTAGGTTGGAACTCGGCTGTCTTCGCGAGGCTCTGCAAGTTCATGTGTGCTGACAAACTACGCTGGCGGCGGAACGGTCGGTTCAATCGGTGCGTTCGGAGTAGGCCTACATGCACTATCTTCTCTGGAACACCCTGTGTGAAAACTTACCAGCTGATACAGAGAATGAGCAAACGAACACAAGTACTTTTATACTTGAACAACTTCCAAAAACTTCCATCGTGTTTTGTTTTCGACTGAAGGTCAACATCGTCGAGGATATTCTCGTCGATTTTCTTCCCGTTGACCCTGGCTATGTTCTGGATGATCTTGTTCGCTTCCTCCTTGCGATTCCTGGTGAGAAGCCACCTCGGTGACTCGGGGACTAACCTGCAGGATGATATATCATAACATCTCGTTACGAGGTCTGCGGTGGACACTCTGGGCGTCAAGGCGGGACGGAATAAAACTGGACAGGTGTCAAATACGGAATACGGTGTTGCCGCTTCTCGGTGTTTCCTTGGATACGCTAGGAAACGAGAGTGAGCGATTTCTCTGTGGGCCAACTCCCGTACTGAATTGTTGTTTGCATTGATCGACCCTTGCAGCTATGGCAAGGCCTACAACCTGCCGGTGTCATGGAGGATTTCCATTCCAGTGGTTCAAGTTGGCCTCTGAGCTGGACGTTGAGCAATGTCGAGTGTGGTTCATTAGTCGGCCTACTTGGATGGGTGAATCGTACGCCACTGACGTGTGTGTGTGGGGGGGGGGAGGCCTACATGTCGTTTGAACAAGTCTAGTCCCTTGAGTATCAATTTTCACGAAGGCAAACGCTATCGGGCTTCAGGCTGGTCGGCTACATCCAGCGCTTGAGAACAGGTGCAACTTTGCACCGTGTCGCCGTCTCCCATCTTATATCGGATACAACCCTCACCGCATTGAGTCTTTTGCCCGGTCAAAACAAAAAAAAACAATACTTACCACCATAGGGAAAGAAGAGGTAGCTGAAACAAGGAGCCAGTGAGGGCCTGGTAACGCCAGTTGCGGATGAAGTAAGCCGGCAGGGCCATCAGCACGTACCCAGCCACGAACAGCACGTCTGTCAGGGGAGCAATGGCCTGACGTTTGGATGGGCCTGTTATCTCTAAAACTGGAAAAATATGGCACATTTGTCTAAAGATGGAGAGAAGCGGGGCGATGTAGGCCTGCAAATGATTTGATTACGATTTTTCTCGGGGAACAAAGGATAGAAATGAAAAACGAAATATTGCCGTCGTTGTTATCAACATCATTCATCTTTTTGCTTATTATCATTCATGTGGTTGACGGTCAAAATGGTCGCGGTTTCGACATGCACGTTCCGATACTAGGCCTAGTATTACAGTGTCTTACTTACGAAAAACAAAGGCAGCCGCATAGTAAGCCATAAGAGAAGCAGATTGGAGACACCTACAGGCCATCAGCATGTAGATATTTGCAGAGAATCCCAAGGAGAGTGAGACTATCATGAATGGAAAAATTGTGACGTACATCACAATCTTCCGTCCAAATCTGCAAGTAAAAGTTGAGCGAAAATCTTCGCATGGCAGTGTATGAAGTGAAATCTGCTAAGTTGTTTGATACCAAAGTGGATCTCTATTTCGTCAGGAAAGGCCAGAGACGAGCCTTGAGCAGCACTGTGACGAACAACCCTCATCTGCACTTGTCTACCATTGCTTACATCGACAATATTGCTACATTCGTCAGGTAGCCTACCAGATCAAACATGTACGAATTTTGCTCTTTCTGCTTTACATTTTTACACTGCGTACGAACGTTGCTCTCCCATGGAGCAAAGGCATGTGAAATTTGCATTTTTTCAGACAAATTTAAATATGCATAATTAGGCTTCATCAGCATGAACGAGACAATGGAACCACGACCATGATTTATGATGTTGGCCCACTGACCGACCAGAACGAGAATTTCAAATGAAAATTTCCCGTGTCCACACCATGTATGGTCTGTGTAAATATTTCGATCTAAAATTCGAAGAATACCGGAATGACTTTTGTTGAGCTTCTGCCTGGCCTCTAGAAACCTAGACCTTAAAGCGGGTGATCCACTGTTGCGATTTTGGCTTGAGACGTGGTTGCGTCCCCTTGCGTTTACCTTATAAGGACTTCCGTTTGCCATATAAGGTAAACGCAAGGGGACGCAACCACGTCTCAAGCCAAAATCGCAACAGTGGATCACCCGCTTAGGACAATCACTATCAGACTATGCGGTCATGAACAGAGAGCTCATCTCAAATGGCAGGAACAAAGGCGAATGAACCAAGGTGTTGGGAGGGCGAAGGCCCGTGTGCGCTCGACTGCCATTCCGTACACGCCGTCGCCATGTTGTCCATACGTACCGATCAGACAGACGCCCGCCAACAAGACCTCCGAAGATCATTCCGAAGAAATACACCATGTTGATTGTCGCTCGAAAAAACTTGCGATGACAGACAATGTTGAACTGCAAAGGACGTAAAACAGAGTATTAGAAAGGCTAGGCCTACTCCGAAATGAAGAAAATCAGGTGGCCATGTCCAAGACCGCGATCAACGGCGGTGAGGGGGTCGATGGAACCATCCATGAAATGAATTAGTTCATGGGATTGTCTTTGACTGCATCTTAGCCCACAAAATCAGGGCTTTTACAAGGCTCACTCTCGGCACACTCCTTTCTATCAGTCAAATGAAGCTTTGGACCAGTATAAAAGCAGCTTGACTGACGGTGGTGAGAAGTGAGACGGCTTACCTCCATCACGGCAGACGGCTTGAAGATTTCATCATTATACACCCACTGGTTACATTCCTTCTCCGTCCCGTTAGTGTCGTAGAACGTACACTTTGATCCGAGTGGAATGGTCTGATTGATGAGCCTCTCATGGTCCTCGTCCTGGACTCTCCACGTGTCGTTTACCCCAGGAATAGCACAACTGGATAGGAAGAGAGGCTACAAACAACCAGTCAAACAATCGTCACATTTCTATCATGGACGGAACCCTTTAGATCTTCGTACGAGTCTCATGATTCCCGGGAGGTTGGGTCATGTTCTCGACAGCCTGCAAGCACTACTGATTGTGACGATGAGGTTCTCAGACCCCTATCATCAGGGACCTGTACCATTTAGGCTAATGCTATCTTTAAGACGTTCCCCTATCCCACTACGAGAAAAGAAAGTCCATCCTCTCGCGCTTGTCTCGTGATTGCCGAAACGCGTTCATGGAATGAAAATGAATTGGATCGACTTTTCCGCACAGAATTCCGCGCACGGAAACGCTCCAGTGGAAAGCCACCTTTCACGTTTCCACGAGGCGTGTGTGGGCGCGGGCGGAAAAAAATCGATCTAACGTATTTCCCTTTTGCTGTTTCCACGACGCGGGTGCGGTTGCGGAGCGGGTGGACGGGCGCAGACTCCCCCTCTTTTTTCGAATCGGTCAGTTAGCGCACGGAAACGCTCCAATGGAAAGCCGCCCTTATGCCCGCTGTACACGATTTTTTGGGAAATTCAGATTTTGGGCCTATTGGGGCTTCAATGTATAAACTCGCAGGTAGGCCTTTATTGAGCATATTCAGAAAATTGGATGAAAAATTTGATCGTGTACAGCGGGCATTATGATGGCAAGAGCCCATTGCATTGTAGTAAAATCATTTCATAATGTTTACATTAAAATACCTCCATTGTGCGTAATTTCGGTAGAAAAGAACGTGTACGAATTACCACTCAAGAAAATATGATTTCATCCTTTTTTATTTGGTAACAATTGGAGCGCCATAAGTGCGTTCGAGTAATTTTCGCTGAGGTCCACCGTACAATCACCGCCTGACATAAGCCTTGTTTACACTACATAAAAGTCAGGTGTGAGAGTTAAGAATGTCCCCCTGTAAAAAGTGTCCGGGCTTTTTCAGACAGGTGTAACCAAGGCTATTATGGCAACTCAACTTAATGGAATGGTAGGATAATGTCGGTTTGTGAAACGCTTTATTTGGGGGTTCGATTACCGTCGCAATAAATTCTTCCATTATACTGAGTTAATCGAACTCTGTTAAAATTCTTTGTGAAACACGTCCCAGGACCATTAGGATGACAAATGGCGAACAGAAATTTCTAGTGGAAAGGGAACTCTTTGCTTCGAGCAAAAGTTGGACGACCTTTCACCAACAAGATGTGCTGAAACCATGGCTTTATACCTATAATGTATTGAATAAAAGTAGTGGTCCCAAATATTACTCTTGTGGAACACCAGTAGCTCAAATCTATCTGATGACGATGACGAGGTTGACGATGAAGAAAACGGGAAAGGCGTTCCTTACCGATGTTCAGGTGTGGCTAATGATACATGTAATAGGAAGCATGGTAATTACACATGCTGAATAAAAGAGGTCTCATAACTGAGCCCTGAGGAACACCAAAAGTATAGAGATCAAGGTTATCTGATGGCATACTCCCTGACGATGACGATGACGAGGTTGACGATGAAAAACGGGAAAAGCGTTGCTTACCGATGTTCAGGTGTGGCTAAGATGATACATGTAATAGGAAGCATGGTAATTACACATAACTGAGCCCTGAGGAACACCAGAGATCAAGGTTATCTGATGGCATACTCCCTGACGATGACGATGACGAGGTTGACGATGAAGAAAACGGGAAAAGCGTTCCTTACCGATGTTCAGGTGTGGCTAAGATGAACACAGGAAGCATGGTAACACCAAATCCAAGACAAAAACTGAGATACTGGGTGATGAAGAGACTTCGTATCTGATACTTGTTGAACTCTCCGAGTTCAATCAATACTTCGTCAAAAAGCATGGTGGCTGTTGAAATCCAATCCGTCCACCTTAGAATGCATCAGTGTGTACTTCTCATTCAGGTCACTGTCACGAAAATTTAATACCATCATCTGAATTGATGATTATATGCCTAACCTACATATCTTCGATCTCCTGGCCGTGTTGTCTGATATGTTGTCACTGCGGATTTAATGAAAATAATAGTGAGCGATTGATCAGGGACAAATAATGCCCCATCATTATCATTATTATACCCATCCATCAACATTATAGACCGTGCTCAACGTTGGTAACCTCCAGCTTAGAGGCAAACACACCAAAAAAACTATTAGGAAGTACTGTAGCCGGCACATTAGGCCTTGCAGTGTAACATACAGAGGGTAGAGTTCAGTCATACACGCTGTTGCGCATAGATATGGAATACTCTGATAATTTCCATTCATTTCCAATAAAGTTTTTTTTCTTTTAATTATTTCATTGCATGTGGGTCGATTTTAATAAAACTTTGCGTCTTTATAAACTCGCACTCCGACTTTATAAACTCGTACTGCAACTTTTTAAACTCGCACTGCGACTTTATAAACTCGCACTGCGACTTTTTAAAAAGTCGCACTGCGACTTTATAAACTCGCACTGCGATTTTTTAAACTCGCACTGCGACTTTTTAAAGTCGCAATGCGCCTTTAATCTCGCACTGCGACTTTTTAATCTCAGAATCTCACACTGCGACTTTTAATCTCGCACTGCGACTTTATAAACTCGCAGTGCGACTTTTTAAACTCGCAGTGCGACTTCATAAACTCGCACTGCGACTTTTTAAACTCGCAGTGCGACTTCAAAAACTCGCAGTGCGACTTTTTAAACTCGCACTGCGACTTTTTAAACTCGCAGTGCGACTTCATAAACTCGCACTGCGACTTTTTAAACTCGCAGTGCGACTTTTTAAACTCGCAGTGCGACTTCATAAACTCGCACTGCGACTTTTTAAACTCGCAGTGCGACTTTTTAAACTCGCAGTGCGACTTCATAAACTCGCACTGCGACTTTTTAAACTCGCAGTGCGACTTTAAAAACTCGCACTGCGACTTCATAGACTCGCACTGCGACTTTTTAAACTCGCAGTGCGACTTTTTAAACTCGCACTGCGACTTTATAAACTCGCAGTGCGACTTTATAAACTCGCACTGCGACTTTTTAATCTCGCACTGTGTCTTTATAAACTCGCAGTGCGACTTTTTAAACTCGCAGTGCGACTATTTAAACACGCAGTGCGACTTTTTAAACTCGCACTGCGACTTTATGAACTCGCACTGCGACTTTTAATGTCGCAGTGCGACTTTTTAATCTCACAATCTCACACTGCGACTTTTAATCTTGCACTACGACTTTTTAATACTCGCACTGCGTCTTTATAAACTCGCACTACGACTTTTAATCTCGCACTGCGACTTTTTTAATCGTTCAGAAAGTCGCAGTGCGAGTTTATAAAGTCGCACTGCGAGTTTAAAATGTCACAGTGCGAGTTTAAAAAGTCGCAGTGCGAGTTTATAAAGTCGCAGTGCGGCTTTTTAAAAAGTCGCAGTGCGAGTTTATAAAGTCGCAGTGCGAGTTTAAAAAGTCGCACTGCGAGTTTATTAAGTCGGAGTGCGAGTTTATAAAGTCGCAGTGCGAGATTAAAAGTCGCAGTGTGAGATTGTGAGATTAAAAAGTCGCAGTGCGAGATTAAAAGTCGCAGTGCGACTTTAAAAAGTCGCAGTGCGAGATTAAAAGTCGCAGTGCGACTTTAAAAAGTCGCAGTGCGACTTTAAAAAGTCGCAGTGCGAGTTTAAAAAGTCGCAGTGCGAGTTTATAAAGTCGCAGTGCGACTTTTTAAAAAGTCGCACTGCGAGTTTATAAAGTCGGAGTGCGAGTTTATAAAGACGCAGTGCGAGTTTGTAAAGTCGCAGTGCGAGATTAAAAGTCGCAGTGTGAGATTGTGAGATTAAAAAGTCGCAGTGCGAGATTAAAAGTCGCAGTGCGACTTTAAAAAGTCGCAGTGCGAGATTAAAACACGCAGTGCGAGATTTTTTTAAAAAATACATGTCCCGTAACGGGCGCCGTATGATGTAAATATGCGAATAAATTGACTGAAATATATTTATTTCATCTGAAATCATCATAAAATACAATAAAAGTAGCAAATATTTATCAGAGAAATGTCATTTCGATAGAACTACTTTTACCGCGGAAGTAGTTCTTCCACACCGGCGCTGTGAGGCGTGACGCATCACATAACCCTACGCAAAATGGCGGATTTGACTGTTGTTCGTCAGGGTCACAAACCGACGCAACGTCACCAGGTTTTTTGGAGGCTTGTGCCCTGTTGTTCAGGTTGGGCCCCATCTATGTATTGAATAAAAGTGGTCCCAAATATGACTCTTGTGGAACACCAGTAGCTCAAATCTATCTGATGACGATGACGAGGTTGACGATGAAGAAAACGGGAAAAGCGTTCCTTACCGATGTTCAGGTGTGGCCAAGATGATACATGTAATAGGAAGCATGGTAATTACACATAACTGAGCCCTGAGGAACACCAGTATAGAGAGATCCAAAGAGAAGGCAAGCACAAAAATTGACACACAATACAATGTATATGATAAATAAAAAGTCAATTTCCAATTTTCGACCCCAACCGGGGTCTTCTTCAGGCTGGAACTTTACAATCCGAAACTCTAGAACAGACTGAGCTGAAAGCCAGATATCAAGGTTATCTGATGGCATACTCCCTGACGATGACGATGACGAGGTTGACGATGAAGAAAACGGGAAAAGCGTTCCTTACCGATGTTCAGGTGTGGCTAAGATGATACATGTAATTAGGAAGCATGTTAATTACACATAACTGAGCCCTGAGGAACACCAGTATAGAGATCAAGGTTATCTGATGGCATACTCCCTGACGATGACGATGACGAGGTTGACGATGAAGAAAACGGGAAAAGCGTTCCTTACCGATGTTCAGGCGTGGCTAAGATGAACACAGGAAGCATGGTAACACCAAATCCAAGACAAAAACTGAGGTACTGGGTGATGAAGAGACTTCGTATCTGATACTTGTTGAACTCTCCGAGTTCAATCAAAACTTCGTCAAAAAGCATGGTGGCTGTTGAAATCCAATCCGTCCACCTTAGAATGCATCAGTCTGTACTTCTCATTCAGGTCGCTGTCCCGAAAATTTAATACCATCATCTGAATTGATGATTATATGCCTAACCTAGATATCTTCGATCTCTTGGTCGTGTTGTCAGATATGCTGTCACTGCGGGTTTAATGAAATAATAGTGAGCGATTGATCAGGGACAAATAATGCCCCATCATTATCATTATTATACCCATCCATCAACATTATAGATCGTGCTCAACATTGGTAACCTCCAGCTTAGAGGCAAACACACCAAAAAAGCTATTAGGAAGTACTGTAGCCGGCAGATTAGGCCTTGCAGTGTAACATACAGAGGGTAGAGTTCAGTCATATACGCTGTTGCGCATAAATATGGAATACTCTGATAATTTCCATTCATTTCCAATAAAGTTTTTTTTCTTTTAATTATTTCATTGCATGTGGGTCGATTTTAATAAAACTTCATCAGCTGATGGGGACATTACGGGGACAATGGTTGCTGTGGCTGGTGTTTAGAAACCAGTGTTCCCTTAGGGAGCTCCATGTATAGGGAGCTGGCCGAATTTTGTTGAAAAATACCGCTTTTGAAAATCGGCCTGGAAAACTTCTCTCAAGTGGTGATAAATCAGTTTTGTTAGTGGCTTTGTTTGCGTGTAAGAATTAAACTTCCAAAACAAATTCATGAACTCAATTGCTGTGCACGTCAGGGCGCTGAGGTTGATTTCTGTAAACTGCGTTTTCCGGAGACACCTCTCAAGAAAACAGCTGTCTTAGCCTCTGAATGAAACTGGTCCGCCGAGATGACAGCTGTCCTCATTCGGTGGAAACTGGTCGGACAAGACGGCAACTGCCCTGCCTCATGGTAGAAAAGGTCTGACTATTATCGTATGGTGGACACCGGTGTAACGTTCTCTAGTGTTCCCCATATCCCAGGGTTTCCATTCAATAGACAGCTGGAGAGACCATGACTTTCCAAAAAGGTTGGTTTTGTTCCTCCCGTTCAGGATGCATTCTCCCATAGCAGGTCTTTGGTCTCCCTCCTCTTCATCCACTCACACTCTATGTGCGAGTGGTAAAGAGGAACGAGACCAAAGCCCTGCTCTGGGAGAATGCAAGCATGACGTTGACAGCTTTTTCTCCCTTCCATGAGATGGCGAGGCTGAAATACGCAAGTTTTCACGTTGCTGGCAAGAATGTGTTTTCCATGGTATCGTCTAGACGGCGCTTTATTGGCATTCTTGCGGTTGGATGTAGGCCTACATGTGTGTGTCCTTTACGAATGCCTGTGTCCAAACAGGGCAGGTACAACCGTGGTGAACTGGATCCAACTTTGGTACCCAATTCCGTCAGTCCGGAGATGAATTATTTTCACGTCCTGTTGTCGCATTGAAAAGTCTACCATAAAGTGATTAAAAATAGGTGCCTGTTCAGTATTCATGAGGGGGAAACAAGAGATTATGTGCATGAGAAATCCTGCCGGTGATATCAAAGATAGTCTCCTATAGGTAAAATCTTCTGAAGTTTTGATTGTTAGGCCAAAAAGTGACAATGTATCGCGGGGGGGGGGGGATTAGGAAAGAACCTCTTCGGGAAAATCTTTAAAAATCACTCTGTTGAGGCCCTAACCCGGCAAAATCCGCACGCCCAGCCCTGAGTGGCACAACATCTTTCTTCATAACAGTCTCTTTATTCCATAGCCATCATCTGGTCGTTGCATGGTTCTGCCTTCAGAGTAGGCCCTCTACACGAATAAGGCGGCCTGGGTGACTACCAGCCAAAGGCCTTGTCAGCGAACGAGATCGATGGTGATCCTCAACCGACATGTAATATGATTGGCTCCCTCGATTCCAATCGCGCGCGCGCGCGGGAAATCTCGCAGTAGGCCTATGCATGCAGTCATTCGAAAAATAAAGGAAGGTATTGTAACTGGTCTCTCGACTTTACCAAATCTATCAAAAAATTCTGTATAGGCCTATTGGTGCCATCAGCTCTGTACCTGTTCTTAGAATCAATCAGGGTGAACGCCCGACCAAATCTCTTGAGAAATGTAACTAACAATCTGGCGAGAGCTGAATCAATTCGCTGATCTCTCCTCATCAGCGCGGCTTCATTTTTCACAATATCCAATATCTAATCTGAAGAAATATTCTTTATCACCATAGAAATGGCTGAGAAATCGTCGCCAAGAATCCATCAGTGATCAGCCTCGCCGCGCCGCGGATGATAGGTTTATTGGATTTGTACTACTAGTCGATCACGGCCCACTGAACAGAAAGGTATATCGATCACCGCTGAGCGCAGTCAGGTGGAACGGAGCTTCGACCATACAGTGGCACCGAATCACTATGAGCGCCAGATCAGCGCGGAGCAGCACCATCGGATGAACGAAATCAACATCGCGCTCGGGGATACCAGTGTCAATTCCAATTTTTCCTTCTTGTGTGGTCTACGTTAAGGCGGATTGATGATTGGGTACAAACCAAAAACGTTAGGAAATCTTCATGTTTTTTGGAACTCTCTGTTGACTCAAAACCATATCTCGCGTTACAGCAGCCCGCGTTTTGACAAATGCGTGTTACAGTAATTAGTATTGCCGAAATCTTTGATGTGTGCCTCCGTTTATCTTTGCGCTTGGATCTCAAATTCTTGGTTTAAAAACTCCCGATTTTCTCAAGAGACTATCACCTCATTTTATATTCTTAGATCTCGACTGTCACGACGGAACTCGCACTCTTAATCCCCCGCCCCACGCGTCCAGTTTCTCTGCCACCGTTGCCATGTTAACTACGTTAGATAGCATTTTGTTCGATTGTAAAATTGACACTCCGCCGCCAAGCTGGCGTTTGTTCTGTTGAATCGAGAGCTTGTGTCGTTGATATATACGCGTTATTTGAGGATTAATCGGCGAGGAAAGCCTACCATCGTTCATTCGGTCTTTATCATCGTTTTATGGTAGCGCCCCTTGTGTCGTCTGCAACACCGAGTTTGAAATTTATCTGCATAATTTGTCGATACACTGGCCTTGACCGTACATGAGATGATTGCCGACCATCTCAATGGTGATGCTGGATTTTCTGTACATCAGTAAGCTTGTTTAGCCTTAGCAACTGGTGTGCTAGCGGTTATATAATGTAGTTCTAGCATGTCGACTGTAGGGGTTAAGCCCAAAGTCGGATCGCGTCGGATTAGCTCCACAAGAGTGAGGTATCACCCGTCCTACGCCAGATCGCCAAACAGAGGACCCGGTTTCAAATTAAACTTTGTGGATTTTGTTCCAAAATGCGTAGAGGCCGAGGGTTTATTCACTAATCCAAAATACGAGCGATTCGAGTAAGTACCCATCTCTTTTTATCTTGTGAAGGTCTGTTAGTGACGATAGTTACCGAATTCACCAGCGCCCGGCATTAATTAATTATCCCTTCCATATTTTATATCGACTCGGATAAATTGGCGCGATCGGATATCTGTTCGGCTGGTATTGTATTGCGGCAACCGTTTAAAAGTCTTCAATGTTATCGTTTGTCAGCTCTCTAAGTTCCTCTCAGAAATCAATGCAAAAGCAGTTGTTCTTTGTTTCAATATGGCGCGGATCCGATGGAAACGCAGTGAAATCTCTGTGATTTATTGTGTTGATTTTGATGGATTATGCCTTACGGGATTTCACCACATGGCAACCCATCCGCGGCAGTGGGTGGCTCAAAAATATGGATCGGCTGAGTAACTGGACTGCCGGCGCGCGCATTTGGCTGCTGTTGACTGCTTGAGAGTAATGGTTTTGTTTCAACGTTTTTTGATATCATTCGTTTATTTTGTTATACTCCATATTGTAGAGGTTCGTTTTAAAACCTAACTACTAGCTGATGTCTCCCGAAAACCTTTTGATCAACCATGAAGCATTGAAACAACCAATGACAATGAAGTTCTAATTTTAGATATTGACTATTCATCACATGACTTTTTACCCTTATAGAGTATACCTGATGAAGTTCTATATCTAGCAAGCCACATTTCACACAGTTTTTAGATGAATGATGAAAAAGTTTTGGAATAGTTTTTGTTCTTTCATTGAACGGATACCAGCTCAGAAAATCGGGAATGAAATCATTTGTTTACTTGAATATACTTATTTCTTATCAGCTAGCATTTAGTTTTTAGCCTTTTGGTTTAGCTAGAAGTTTAATAATGTACTTGTAGCATGGCGACTGTGGGGGTTAAAGTCAAAGTTGGATCGCGTCGGATTAGTTCCACCAGAGTGAGGTATCGCCCACCGGCAAAACAAACTAACAAAGGCCCAGGCTACAAATTGAACTTTGTGGATTTTGTGCCCAAATGTGTTGAACCAGAAGGCTTATTCAATAGTCCAAAATACGAGAGATTTGAGTAAGTACCCATATTTTCACTCTTACACTAAGCTGTTAGCATATTTTAGTAACCCATCTCCTCCTTTAGATCTCCTTTTGTTCAGTGACCCATCTTTGGGGCCAATTCTATCTTCTGCAGCAAACAACCTTTGCTTTTCTCTCTAAAATTGATCAAATTTTGCACATTTCTATTTGCCTGTTTCAATCTCGGTTTTTCTAAGACATCAAATGAACTACACACCCTGTGGTAACTGAAACCTCAACAACATCATACGTGCAGGCCTAGGATTTCATACTTTAATACTTGCATGAATGGTAAAGGCGTTACTTGATCATCAACATTCGCTTTGATGTAGGCCTACATTGTACATGTATATGTGCTTACCACTCTTACTTAAAGTTTCGTATTCTTGTCTTGAAAGTGACTTGAACAGTATAATCACACCAACTTGCCTTGCCGACACCAACTTGCCTTGCCGACACCAATTTGCCTTGCCGACACCAACTTGCCTTGCCGACACTTTGGTTACGTCAAGCAACCATCTTGTATCCCTTGAGCTGAGATAGCGGACTTGACATAACGTAGACCAAGTTGTCAAATCTACCATTTTTGCTTGACCAACCTGTCTACAAAGTTTGCAGTTCGCTGACTTTGTATCAGGGACTTGAGGGAAGCAAGACACTTCGTTCAACAAAGTACAACGGTGACAGTGGCCGTATTTTAGAATGCTCCTCAACGTAAAGGCGTTCCTCTACTGTTCTCAACAGGGGAACAAAATCCTTGAGGAACTCCTTTACGTTGAGGAGAATTCTAAAATACGGGCCAATCTGCTGCACTCTTACCACACAGTTTTATTCACAGCTTTATTGTTCACAATTAAACTGCAGTTTTGAATATGCTGCTGTGGCCTATCATCTGCGGATGCACTTTTCAGCAAGGACTCATGTCCTTACCCTGGTGTGGTCAGACAAGTTAGAACCTTTAGGCCATGTTCGATCACATTACAGCACAGAATTCATGATTATAGTTATCAACATGGCACATCGATAATGCATCACTACAGCTTGCAATGCAGTTCAATTCGTACTGCATCAATTCCTGCACAGCATCACCTCAGCAGACGCCTCAGGCAACATGTGTCATTAGACCCGTTAATTATTAGCTAGATCATCGATACTTTTATATCATGAAATGCTGACGGAAAATGTTCTCATTTTACCAATAATAAAACTGAAAACACATCTGCACAAATCAAGTAATAAGCAAACATCGGATCAGGCTAGTTTTGCAAACTAATTTAACGCGTTGTGATGCAAATTCATCTTGAATTATTATTCATGAAGTTACAAAGATGGTTTCTCGACTTGTCGTGTTGGTAGTGTGTAAAGGAAAGGTGCAGTGACTTGGTGAATCATCACCGGTTGCAGCCAGGACTCATGTCCTTACACTGGTGTGGTCAGACAAGCTTGAACTTTCAGGCCATATTATTACATTACCCAAGTGCAAAACTTCTCCGACAAATCATCCTGCCAATCTGGCCACTGTCAAACCACTAAGCATGATAAGCTCTCTGTGACAATATCTGCGAAATTTACGACATAAAAGCTTTTTTTCTCTGCTTCCTAACTTCCTTCTCGCCAATAACATATCAGCAGATTTTTCTAGTTTTGTCGTTATTGCTATGGTTTACGACATTGCTTATGCTATTTCGCATATCTTGAATCGCTTACACTGTCATTGCATTTACAAAATTTATGATTGAAATTGACAGCTGCTCGCTTTCTAGCTAAATCAACGATTTTTTACTCGTGCTTCTGGTCTTAAATAACACTCGTTTGTAACTTAAGGTATATGTTCTACTTAATAAGGCAAACTAAAGGAAAATAATGTGCGCCATCTTCATTCTTAACTTCCCAACTCTTTCCTCACCAAGCATCTCTCTGACCCCCCAGCACACCCTCTTTATGCCACACTCACTTCGATACCCCTCATGTTGTGACGAGCACACTGTAAAACTTGATATTGTACCTAACTGTTGACACACATTCCTCCTCTGTTGATTTGAGTGAAGTTGCAGCATTGTTTCATTAGAGTCTGTTTATTATTTATCAGTTATGTTTCGAAACATTGCCAGACTTAAAGCAAGCAATGGTGAGGAAGAATGACAAGCTAGGTACGGGGCAAAGCAAGCCATATTTCTACTGGCGAGAAAGAATGGCAAGTCCAAGTAAGGTTGGGTAAAACAAGCCATATTTTACTGACGAGAGAGAATGGCAGGTCCAAGTAAAGGTTGGGGTAAAGCAAGCCATATTTTACTGACGAGAAAGAATGGCAGGGTTCAAAGTAAATGTTGGGGTAAAGCAAGCCATATTGTACTGACGAGAAAGAATGGCAGGGTTCCAAGTAAATGTTGGGGTAAAGCAAGCCATATTTTACTGACGAGAAAGAATGGCAAGTCCAAGTAAAGGTGGGGGTAAAGCAAGCCATATTTTGCTGATGAGACAGAATGGCCGGCCCAAGTAAAGGCTGGGGCAGAATAAAAGCCATATTTTTACTGACGTGAGAGAATGACCGATTAAGTCAAGGGGAAAGCAAGCCATATTTTATACAGGCGATAGAGAATGACCTGGGCCAGGGGTGGATTTCATGAGTGCCTCCACTGAATTCTACCAACTAACCCTTATAATATAACTGGTAACATCATTCAGAGACAGTCATTTAGATAATAACAATTCATATTTGGTTATCATCATGATGGCCAAAAAAGGCGACGATTCAGACAATCATGTTGATGTCTGTTTTGACGTTTTTCTGTGTGGCTGACCTTGTTGCCGTCAGTTGTATTTATTCTTTGTTCACATAATCACTTGCCATCAAGTTCGCTTTACCATACATGGAAAACAAATTACTTTTCCGAGAAGATACTATAAAAAAAACTACTGCTTCGTTCTTCTTCAATCATCATGTAACAGTTGTTGCCTAACCCTGTTATTAGTAGTAGTTGATGATAGAAGCTCTGTGTGTACCTTTTGTGGTGAAATTTGAGGCCAGGGTCCATATTCATAAACATACTTCAAGTCAAAGTGTGATACTTACCTTTTGTGTTGAACAAAGGATATGTGTCACACTTAGACTTAAGTAGTTTTATGAATATGGGTCCTTAGTTGCAACATTCTAATGGGGGCCCTAGCCCACTGCCTCAATAGGTGTCACTGGTGTCGAAATGAAACTGACATCCAGTCCTGATCAATTTCCCACACGAAAGACGTCCATTGTTTATACATGTAGGACCTGGTTTCTGTGTGCTGCCCTCTATAAACCCCATTGCAACAATCCTGTAAATGATCAGATATGAACAAATTGTATCTCTGGCTGGAATTAGCAGTATAAACAAGGGAGGACATGATGTACTATCCCTGAACTCTGGTTGTCACAGTCTCCATCGGGAATAGTAATAATCAGCTTTCTGTGATAATACGCTAATTAGCCGCCGGCTAACGTCACGACCAATTATGTCACGACGTATTTGCGCAGGCAGTAACTGGTAACCATGAGCAGGCAGTAATCATGACAAGAACGAATACAACAAGAGATGAAACGAGGCAGCTACAACGTTACATAAGCTTAACTGCTTACTAACCAGTTGAACTCTTTTCCAAAGCTGTTAGTATTTCATATGAAATTGGTGAATTGCTGATCATGGATGGTTAATGTCGTCAGGAGGTACTGGTATGAATTATTTCATCAGCATTTTCGAACAAAACAGAACAGAGCGACATTGTTCAAAGCCATTGTTCAAGTCTATAATATTTGCTCTATGTCCTTACTGATATTTGCTTCATGACTATGTGACTATAATTTAACAATTCAAACCTCTTTTCGTTTCTCAAAAATCAATTGCGTTTCGGAAATCTATACACCTACGAACTCTTTAGGTTTGTTGTTAGGTTCAAATATCACTCATACACAGTGAAATAGGTACAGTATACCGCAGGGTGTGAGTTCTTCCGATCATGAAAACTGATCAGATGTTGATCATAAACTCACAGGGAATTGAGGCATGCATTGCAGGGGCGGTGGGTGTTTTCGAGGTCCAAATAGCACCCACGGAAAATGTCCTGACCCCCGAGTAACACACCCCAAAAAAATTTGGGGTGTGTTACTCGGCGGTCAGGGCATTGTCCGTGGGATGCTATTTGGACCTCGGAAACACCCACCACCCCTGCCCTGTGCCTCAAGTCCCTGTGCATAAACTGTGGAGCTTTACAAGGTATGAAATCCTCAAAATGTGTGGTACTACTTCTTATCTCATGACAGAGGAAAAAACTACTTTTACTGAGCAAAAAGCAACTAAGTCGAACTTCTTAACATGACCAAGTAAGAGAAAGCATTCAGATGTACATGTAGTTGATGCCTTTCTGTGGTATAACACTATGGGCTTGATTATCTGCAGCATAAATTGCAGATCGACGTTTCAAAACAATGAGAGAACCCTTTCATGAGTGTTTCTGCCAATATCTTTGAGACAAAAGAAGGTTCTATGTGAAGCCTGTCATTCAACCCTTCAGGCCATTACTTTCTGCAGCCGAAAACGTGTAAAGGTGTAATGTGTAAAGAAAGTGTAAGCGGACAATAAGACATAACAGCAAATGAGTTGCTTAGGGAGCATTGGTTAGTTGGTGCTTTGGTGATAGTAACAGCGGTAGTGTGCCAGTGAATAGATGTTTTTGAGATTGAGTTGCTCAGAGGGTGATGGTGGTTGGCGCTTTCAGTGCTAGGAACAGTGGTAGCGTGACATGAATACATGTAGATCAGTGTCTTTGAAATTGAGTTGCTAAGGGGTTGGTGCTTTCAGTGCTAGTGACATTGTATCGTCAGTCCAGTTTAGTTTCAGTGTAATAATGTACATGTATGTATTCAGGGCAGTAATCCAAAACTAGAGTACAAAGGCGACACAAAAAATGATATAATAACCGAAGTCGTCCTGCAGAAATTTAGCAAATTTTCGTCGACTTCGGTTATTATATTCAGGGTAGTACGGTTTCTACTAAGGCAGAAACATCTCTTTGATTGTTAGTCCTCCTTTCATGTACTGTAAGAGATCGCCTTACAGTTCTATAGATACCTGCTGTCCGCTATAGGACAACATCGATTGATCAACTCCCCCCCCCCTCCCATCCATCCCCCCATCCCTCCATTGGAAATCAGTTGATCTCTGCCACTCATAAATACAAATGTAGGCTACACCAAAGTTTTGAAAGGGGCTGTTCGTTTTCGTCACTTTATGAATCTGAGTTGTGGTCCTTGGGAAAACAGAAAAAGCTATGCACTTGCAAATTGCAGGGATTATTTGTTGTGTTGTGCTGTACAGAATAATCGCTGCAATTTGCAGCTTCATAGCTTTCTCCATTTTCTCAAGGATCACAACTCGGATTCCTCAAGTGACGAAAACGAACAGGCCCTTTACTGTAAATCAAGGCTCAAAACAATTGATCAGTACCGGTAGCAACAATTTCTGCAAAGTTCTGCTGTGCTTTCACTGAGTGCTCTGCTTACGTCATCCCTATTGCATAACATACAATGAAATGTACGTGACGGGTACGTGTAGTTAGAATGATCTACAATGCAATATTCCTAATTCATGGAGCCAAGATGCAGCAACTATCGTGGTAATTGGCAATAGAGAAGCTTTTGTTGCATCATAAACCTTGGAAGTTTGCTGAGAGTCTTGTGCATTTCTTATCTCTTCCAAATGGGCCATATTGCATTCTGGTGAAATGTTTTACTGCTGGTGCTCTTCAACACAACAAATATTTTTGAACAAGTCCCATTGAATGCCGTTATTAGCTGTGAAGGACACCAGAATTTGCTCACTGGGAATACCAGATTAACAACTAGCATTCTGATGTTATCTTGTCCAGAAAACTGCATACACCTCACCCTCGTGAAGTGTGTGTGCAGACGACATACTAAAAACACTGCAGAACACACTAAACCCACGATGCAGTCATTCTGAAGTTCAATACCAGGGTCTTACCTTCTGGTATTTACTCTTGTTGGTATGATCTTCATTCAAATTTCATTAAAACAGACATACATGTAGACAAGATCTTATGTTATGATAAATTATTGACTGCACGCTCTGCTTCAGGTGCTTGCTACATTTTATCATTTTTTCATGGCTTTTTGAGGTTTGCCTCTTCTTTACCTCTGTGCATTTCTGATAAATCACGTTTGAAGAACAGTATAAATTATTTAGATTGTAAGTATCTGGTGGGAAAAAAGTCAACGCCTTCATTGCGAATGGCGTATTCGACTAAAATCATGACGATTTCATATCAGAGGTCAGGGGCGTAGCTAGCTGGGGGGGGGG
>NMRB01000078.1:91375-116077 GCA_002633025.1 Notospermus geniculatus
AGCAAAAAGGGACAACAATCTTTTCCTCTAGAAGGTCATTTTCCCTCTTCAAGCCAAGTTATTATGGTGTCAGATGTGGGGAAAATACATCTGAGAGGATGTAAATTTTCAATTTTTTTCTGGGTGTCCTCCGGCTTCGCTCTCTAGACTCAATCAAAATTTTGCCCCCCTAGGACAAAAAAGCTAGCTACGCCCCTGGAGGCACGGATTAGTAGGCTACACCCTTGTTTGCAGTGTAGGGTAGGTGGCTGGTAGTATATCAGGCGCAGCTTCTGCCTTAGTGCACCATATCGCTGGTTCTTTAAACTTCAAAGTCACTGCGAACAGACAACTCGATTCTCATCCAGCTATTTATGAACATCAAGCCGTCAGGCATATTCCCTTGTTTCAACTAAAGGTGCTCCTCCACATGAGATATATCTTGCCCTAGTGTGCTCTTACCGAGTAAAGTTTCAAGTAGCTCCATGAATGTAGGTGGCAGACAGAAGACATCATTTACCTTCAGTTCTCTCGAGGGCGTTCATTGAATCAACAACAAATAGCAGATCGGGAGTCTTCTCTCTCAAGTGAAGAAGCCCTTTACACTATACTATACCTTGCAGCTAGTCTGCTTTTCCCGCCATGATATCCGTATAGCCTAATTTGTGACATGAGGTATATCTGGGAGTAAGTTTTGATTGTAGAAAAACGTTTTAAACTTTCAGACCTGATTTCAGGTAAGTTATCAAAACGGCTTTGGTGGAAGGCCTAGGATCTCGCTTGGCAAAGATGTTACGTCAGTTTTGCCTCGTGATTTGTGATTAGGTAGTTTTAGCAAGCTTACGTTTTACATTTACGATTACGTTTTAACGACGTCATGACGTCATTACAGAGTGACGTGACGCCTTGTGACGCGATGGTGCGTCATCTGACGTAAAATGCTTTCCGTGTATGATAAAATGTTGTCGATGTATCCCATGTTTGTCCGGCTCTCAAAGACACACAGGTCCAACATTTTATTTGTAATCTTCACTACAACTTGGACATTTACCCATTATTAGGTGTGTCAAATTGAAAGAGATTTATTTGATTAGAAACGTGAAAGATTTGGCGTTGATTAAATCGTAAGTTTCTTACGTGTAGCAAGCGACTTGCGCGTAAACAACTCCCGCATAGCCGACGTCATGACGTTTTCAAATCGTAATCGTAAATGTAAAACGTAACCTTGCTAAAACTACCTATTATGCCAGAAGCGTTACGAAGTGTGTTCTTGTTGGCTGTGTATAGTTGTATCCCGTTTCTATAGAAACGTTCTTGGCCCTTAGGGTTCAAAATATGATGCATGTGACCAGCGGTCCTTTGCCCCTATGGATCTTTGTGTATTGTGTGTTGATACCCTGCAAGATGGTATCGTGATCAAGGTTCTTTTCACACACCTTGTTACGTTTACCTTGTCATCCTGTCTTTTCAGTATCCTTGTAGAGAGAGCCAACCAGTGGCTCACCGAGCATACCAATGTACAAGTCAAAACGTGTGAGACTATCGAAGTGAGAACCAAGCATGGCAGTCACCATATCGAGTCGAATAGATCCATGTATTATGAACAGCCGGGAAGACAGAGAACGCAATATGTTAGGGCCTTAAGGTAAGAGAAGGAAAAGAAATTTCGATATGTGTCGCAGGGGTTTATTGAAATCGACAAGGGTCGCTGCCGGATCGTGTATTGGAGTAGTTGGCATCGATTCTGTAGGAAAGGTAGGGGACAAACTCGTCTCACCAAAGTGATCGGAGCAAAATCTTACACACTCTCAATACTTCACCACATGGCAATCATAGATCTTTTCAAAAAGATTCGCTAGCGCCATCTTGTCAAGAATTAGGTCATCACCAAGGGAATTCTCTACCAGAGTGACAGATGATTGGTTCTCGGGGGAAATCCCCATGACGATGACCTAGTGTACACAAGATGGCTGCTTGCGAAATTCGTCTATATGATTTGCGTCTCCTTGACGTGAGCCCGGGGACGTGAGTGGTTCTATATTCCATCATTGTGGCTAAAACCCAGCGGGAGATTAGAGAACAAGTCAACTTCTGAACCGCAAATCCGACGGAAGCTTTCAGAACAAGGTCCCTGGTTCAATGAACTCTAAGCCTCACTGACAGTCTCCATCATGATAGACTGCCATTTGAAGACCTTCCTTGGAAGGTTATTGGTTAGTTTTTGTCATTTTCGCTCACAATTCTCAACTCGTTTCCAATACACCAGTTGATAATCCGACATAATCCAGTTTCTAATCACTGGCCTATGATTTATTGCTCGGATTATGACATTGATCCTTTATCTATCAGAAAACAGTACTTAGGAAAACTATCTGCGGACGCCACATTTTTATTTTTAAGGAATCTTCTGGCTTTTTCAGACAATCATTCCAATGCACGTTTATGATTCTGCAATCTTTGTTAAACAAAATCGAAATGGGGTTCACTAATTTGCATCTGATTTTCGTGATGAAAGCACAAAATTTCAATTCCATGAAATCGCACGCTTCTAATGCAATGTCACAGGACTTAATGGATGCCTCGTGGCTTGCTAACAGTAATGGGTTGCCCGAGGTATCCGGGAGGAACTCGCTGTTGCCTCAGGCACATTGGGGATGGTCCATTAAAAATTCAATCTTGAAACTTCGATGTGAATAAAGATGGAATCCCACTCAAGCAGGAATTGCTGTGGTTTGCTTGAGGGCCTCCATCCTGTGCGTTAACCTTGCCAACGTAGATTCAAATTGATCATCATCAAATTCAAGGTTTGGAAAAGATGCACGTCTTGGTAATCGATTGAGGTTCTGGAACAGGCAGTCGTGGTGGCTGCATCATCACAGAAGCACTCATAGCTTCTTTATTGTCTTCAATGTCCAATCTATTGTCCAGTGTCATTCATTCCACGGCCGCCCCCTCTCAACGACAAGAGAGCCAGACTCCTTGCCGACGATTTCCAATCAATACCTCTATCCCATCATTACGGATATGCCATCTCACATGTAAGAGAACTGGACAATTCCTTCTCGCTCTAATCTGTCATCTGTTGCTGTCTCCTTCGAGGCCACTTTGACTCCCGAACAGGATTTTTTCAACAGGTGCCTCAGGTTCGCACCTGTTCATGTGAGAAATATTGAACAACACCGCAAGAACCTCTGCTTCCAGTGCTCATTTCGGGAACTCTACATGTTCAGATGTAAGATAGGCTGCAATGAACTGTAGGCTCTGGTGTTCGACGGCAGCATCGATGCTAGCCAGAATGGAATCAATAACCCTTGGGTCCCAAGCTTTGGATGACCGACAATAAAATTATGTCCACGTTTTGTATGATGGCAACACACCCTCTTATGTCCCTCTCAACCACATATCTGAAAATGAGAAACTGAACCCCCACACACTATCATCTTCTTTCCCTTATGTCATTTTTCTTAACTGACCATTTTCTGGTACAAGACCCTGTCCACTTTGTCAATTAGGTTTTAGCGTTTTTCTGCTGACAGACTGTTACCACTGCAAGAAATGCATTAGTACTACACAAAACATGGACTATAGGGGGTGTTTTTGTCGGATTTTTATGATGTGACACCTTGCTGATCACCATTGGCGGTTGTGGGACAGGACAGCATTGAACCGAGCCATAAAAAATCATATGCCCCAAGCAATGTGAGCGCTGAAATTCCTCGTTCTGGCGTTTTTGGTTCTCATGCGTGGTAATGCAATTTACTTCTTATTCCATTAGAAAACATGATTCAATATCAGCCACAATACAACAGCGGATTATGCTCCAGTGAGTCTTGAGTGTCATTTTGGTTGGTGGAGAACCTGAAGTAGCAGGTGGTAACTGTGGTGGATTCAATGGTAAACCCATGTAACCCAAGATGTCGGCGGTGATAAGCAGGAACTGGTTTCACCATGACAATAACAGGACAACAATAGAGCTGCTTTGTATTCTTGGTAAAGAGTCGGTCCTTTGGGAATCTTCCGAACATTGTATAGTATTATCATAGTGAGCGTCAACCAGGCTGCCAGTGTGGCACAGTGGAAACCGTGGCGTCTGTTAAGTCCTCTAAAGTCGTTGGTTCGATTCAGGCACGAGAGTTTTCAGGAAATTTCCTGAAATCAGTTTTTTTGATGAAAAACTTGAACACCAAACGTTGCAGGATTTGGTCAAATCATTTCAAAAATGATCAGTTTCTAGAGGGGGCCCATAATTTTCAGGTTTTCTTCCCCAGTTTCAGGTTTTCTGTTGAAGGTGCACTCTCATGCCTGTCGATTACTGGTCGGACCCATTCTTTGCATTGGAAACTTCCACTAGAGTTTCGCGGATTTTCTCGCCCTGCTTCGAATAGAAACTCAAAAGAAAGCCTTTGTGAAGAAACTTGCTTCGTTGACATCCGCTGTCTGGGTTGTTCTCAAAGAGGCTTTGGTATTTTCTGCACTTGACAGCTTTTGAGGTTTCGTTTCGAGTATACAGAACATCAAGCAGTATAACCTTTTCTGCCAGACACACTGGGAGCCCAAAGGTACTGAATGATTTCCGTTCACAAGGATGAAAGGGCATCGTCCAACATCTTACTGCTAAAACAGAGCGCAACTCAACAACACCCAAGTCTGTTTTTACTGCTGATGATGTTGTGTATAGCTGGGTTTCTGTCAAATGCAGTAGAGTCCCATCAGGCATAAGATAGATTAAAGCTGATCGTCGAGATAAAGAATGAGAAGAAAGCCGTCTACGATAAATTCACCATCACAAACTGCTGACTGGCAGAACAGTAGGGGAAGATGGTTGCCACTGAGTATCCTGAGATCGAGTCAGTTGTTTTTCGCATCGTATGGGGTGTATATGCGTGTTGCCGGGTAATGAAGTAACCTTTGTAGTCGACATATTGGTGTATTTGGCCGTGGGTTGTTGTCCCATGTCCTTGCAAGAAAAGCTCTGATGGCTAGAGGTATCTGGACTTGGTAGCAATGGGTTGCTCTCTTGTGTACTTGTAGTCTGATGGCCAGAGTTGGAGCATTTGGCAGTGGGTTGTTTGTTGTTGTATTCTCTCATATACTGCTCTGATGGCCAGAACTGGTGTCAGGATTTGGCTATGGATTGCCCTTCTGTATTCGTGCAAGAGTGTAGCTCTGATGGCCAGAGGTATCTGGGGGCAATGGGCTGTTGTATGGCCAGAGGTATATCTGGATTTGGTGGCAATTGGTTCTTGTCCTGTATTCTTGCAAAATCTGCTCTGAGGAGGCCGGAGTTGTGAATCTGGCAAAGGGTTGCTGTTGTGTATTCTTGCAATAACTGCTCTGATGGCCAGAGTTGGTGTATTTGGCAATGGGTTGCTGTTGTGTATTCCTGCAAGAACTGTTCTGATGTCCGGCCGGAGATGTAAATCTGGCTTTGGGGGTGCTGTCTTGTTTTCTTGCAATAACTTCCTTGAAGATCAGTTGGTGTATTTGGCGATTGGTTGAGGTCGTGCAAGAAGTGCCAACGAACTGCTCTAATGGCCAGTTTTAGCGTAGAGTAAGCCGTACTGCTGCCAATCAAAACACTTCAGCGATGAAACTTGATGTCCTTTTCATCGTTCTCATTTCCTACAAACAGCAGCAACAGGCAGCGACAGCCGTAACACGATCGGCCAACACACGCTGCATTAGCAGTTTACCATTCTCTAAAGCTACTGATTGCGGGCATGGATCCGTGTTGAGTATAATTGACCAATATCTCATTGTCTTGGGTTACAATCAAGTTCTACTTGGTGAAAGGCTGGTGTGAGTGAAATGGTCTAATGCATTACGCCCTTCAAATCAGAATTGCCGATCATGCGATCTTACAAACATACATTTAGGGCAATAGTAAGGGCCGTATGCACAGGTCACACTTTCATTAAAGTCGGACTTTTTTCAATGCTTCAAGCATAGAGAAAGTCTAACTTATGCTATACTTTAGGCTAAAGTCCGACCCGTGAATACGGCCCTAAGAATGCATGATGAGACTTTTGCCAAGGGTTCTAACTGGTTGCCTCTTCCACCCCTATGGCTACAGCACAGAGGACAAAGCTAGAGAACCAGTCTACTACGGTAGAGCTACCGCACGCCCTCTAGGAGCCCCTATTTGGCCATCAATGTCGTGTAATCTCAGAGTGATGAAATCACATAACCTGGTTAGAACATGATGATGTAGACGGGTTTTCAAGCGATGGGAGACTGATTGTGTAATCAGAATCCCTTTGATATATGCCGCCCAAGGAAAATAAAATAATTAGTTCAAGGACTGTTAATTACTGTAATTTGCATCGCATTGAATAAAGCATTCCCAAGTTGTGTTGAAAAAGTTTCATATTATTTGCCTGGGGAAGGTTGATAAGACTCAAATAATGAAATATTTCATCACTTCAAAGGATTTTTTTTTCATTTGCAGTGAAAAATGTCAAGGTTTTGAACTCTTTCATCTGAAAATAGATATGTTATTCGACTATTTGAGATTTTGGATATAAATAGACGTTCCCTCATTCACACAGAATTGAACACAGTTTATCTTGCTCTGTTGATGATAAACTGTGCCATAGGCCTTGTCTCTTGTTCAAACAGTTGCCCAAAGGATGGGTGTCACTGAATCAACTTGCCTACACATCATCCACCCACACAAAGTGTTTTACCTAGTCCCGGAGCATCCTGCGGAGTACTGGCATGGAAAATCAGATACGCAACAGTTAAAAAACGTGCTCATTAAACATTTCCCCCTGATAACAAGATTCATGGTGGAAATGCGCGCTCAAATTAGAATTTCAAATGAAATGCATTGTGATAACTTGCATCTTTGATGATAACGTAAGCCGCCCAGGTTCGTCGAGTTGCTGCTAATGTTATACTGCCGCCAGCGATAGGGTGATCGATAGAAAGAGTACATTTGGCAAAACCTGGGATTTGATTACCGGGATTAAACACTGGAAAGTGTTTGTTGTTGATGAATATTTTATCGGGTTAAAGGGTCGCTTGATGGATCACAGCACAGTGATGCTCTATTTCTGAATGTAGAAATTTCGTCACCAAATATGGTCCTGTAAGTGAATTCAACGAAACTGAAATGTGAGACACCTCACTTAAGTTAGTTCTCAGACGATGCCAAAGGTTCCAAGATGAATTTCAAACACGCTTAATCAACCGCCGTTCAAATATCGTGAATTCAACAACACCACTTCGTGACTAAAGGCCTGTCTACACGATCATACATTTGTTCAAAACATCATCAAACATTTGTGTGATGATGTTCATGGACAGATATTTGATTGTGTAGTTAAAAAACGTGCTCATTAAACATTTCCCCCTGATAACAAGATTCATGGTGGAAATGCGCGCTCAAATTAGAATTTCAAATGAAATGCATTGTCATAACTTGCATCTTTGATGATAACGTAAGCCGCCCAGGTTCGTCGAGTTGCTGCTAATGTTATACTGCCGCCAGCGATAGGGTGATCGATAGATAGAGTACATTTGGCAAAACCTGGGATTTGATTACCGGGATTAAACACAGGAAAGTGTTTGTTGTTGATGAATATTTTATCGGGTTAAAGGGTCGCTTGATGGATCACAGCACAGTGATGCTCTATTTCTGAATGTAGAAATTTCGTCACCAAATATGGTCCTGTAAGTGAATTCAACGGACCTGAAATGTGAGACACCTCACTTAAGTTAGTTCTCAAATGATGCCAAAGGTTCCAAGATGAATTTCAAACACGCTTAATCAACCACCGTTCAAATATCGTGAATTCAACAACACCACTTCGTGACTTAGGGCCATACACACAATACTATCTTGTAACCTAAGTGCTCTTGTCTTTGAAGAGGTTTACCAGATGACTGCGTTCACCAAGCCTTCCTGGTTCTACTCTTTATTAATGCTCGAAGCAGTCTGTCGTTTTATTGATAATGTCACCTCACCGCTCACTGGCGAACCATTGATTCTGGCCTTGAGGTAACGTCAAGCTGTGGCCAGTAATTATACCCCACAGAACTAATTCTTTGTTGTCATGAAAAACACGAAGTCTCACCCTAGGTTGCCGATAGGTTGCCGATACAGCAAAGACGGAACGAGGAGTGGTTTCCATGTTGTCAACTGTGAAATGCTCGAAGCCAGAATTCATGGTGTTAGAAAGTTTCAATTAATGTGGATTGATGACGGTGAAGTTCAGTCTTTGGTGGAAGACTGCCGGCGGCTATATTCAATTAATGACAACAGGCGTGCTTTCTGAAGATACGTTTTGATGCTTTTTTAATATCCAAAATGCTGTAGTATTCAAAAGGGTGTACAAGATTAAATGGCAATCTCAACGACAACAGGATGAAAAGAAGACAGCTTTATCTCAACAAAGGTATTAGAATTCTGAGCTGATGAAGGCGATGACAACTCCGCCACCTTTGACATTGAGACGGTTTTTAAAGATAAGAAGATAAGTCTTACCTTTGTTTTCTCACTGGCAAGATTACAGTCGTCCCTTCCTTGGGTGTTTTTTTCAGTGAGCACTTGATTACAGTAGTCCCTAGATTAAGCAGTTATTCAGGATTTTTATGTTGTTGTCACTTACAAAAATACATGTACGGTAGCCCCGACATTAATTGGTTGTTTAAAATTTGTAAGCTGTCATCACTGGATACCAAAAAATACAGTAGCCGCTACATTAATTGCTTATTTACAATTTATAAGGTTTCATCACTGGATACCACAAAATACAGTAGTCCCTACATTAAGTGGTTGTTTACATGCTGCTGTCACTTGATATCCTAGTGTACTAGATGATAATCTCAAAAGGAGTTAAGTCCAATAGTACTGTTAATGAACACTCGAGTGAAGTGATGATGAGGTGAAGTACTAATAAGTATGCAGAAAGATCAATAAACTTCCACCTAAAGAGCTTTAGTACATCAATATCTGGAAGTTTTTCAGTGCTAGTCACGCCAGTAGCGGACGTATTCAAGACATCCTCATATCCATCAAAGTCTCTCTTTACATTCAGATAAACACTCTGATTTCGACGTAGAAATGAGTTTTTGATGACATTTTGGGAGTAATTTCCAAAATATTAGCTTTTCGCAGCGTAAACCTCTGAGAAGCGGCGATGCAAACTCATCCTTATATCAATATGAGAAGTCACTTGTGCAGACGTCACCTTGGTTTGGGTAAACAGAGGTATTGCAGTCCAGATCTTCAGAAAGTTATGCAATGTGTTCTCAAAAAACACCATTTTTCAAAGGGGAGTGTCAATCGGTCTAAAGTGAAGACGGCAAAGCGGCCATGTTGAAAAAGAAATACCGGTAGTTGACTTTCTTATGGTTGCCCTTCCTTGGTGACGTCAATTCCGGTGGCTCCAGACACCCGATGACGTCACACAACATGTAAACAACATCACCGTTTGTACTTTTGCTCATCGTGTCCTCTCATCCAGCTCATCAACATGTCGTCGCCAGATTGGTCTGTTATCCTTCCATCTGCAGCTGACAACCTCCTAATTCAGCTGAGCAGATTGAGGATACCTTATAATGGAGCCAGGTAATAAGAGATACCAATCACCCCAGCTGGTTTTTCCAGCTTAGTAGGATGTCAGAGTTTTTATGACTGTCCTCAGATGATGGTGACAGTGATGATGATTCCGAGAACTTAATTGCTTTTGCCTTGGACACAGCACATGACAACGCAATTCGGGGCCTCTTGGCTGATGAGCAAGAGGGAGGGAGGCAAGCAGTTGAAGGGCAGACTTAGAATTTACACATTTCGGATCTAGATAGAATGGTATACCACTCACTTTTTTACTTCTCTTGAAAAAGAAGTTCATGTCTATCCTTCAAATACCTCCCAAGAGTTGCTGGTACCAGTCTGCTATCAGAGTCAACCACAAGGCCCCATCAATCATGTCAATTAGCATATCCACCAAGGGACGTAATGAGTTGTCAGGGTTCCCTTCATCAGTTTAAACCTTTCATTTACACCCCTTAGTCGGCCTCACTCTCCAAACTCTAGGTATCAGTCATCAAATCCTTGTTATTCGCCGTCACCATGGTTACACATCGTTCTTGAGCGACACTACTGAAGTCTGCTACGGCACGTCACTTTCCCCAAACCTGTTGCAACATTCATTTTCTTTGACGTGCACGATGTCATGTCTTGTCGGCAATGTCCATTGTTTCTCTTGGTCGGTCCTCATTAATCAAAATAAAGAGAGATGTTGTGGGATATTCTGTCAGCAGTCTGAGATGAATTTGATGTTAGAGTAGATCCAGAAAAACTCTTAAGCGATTTTTCAGTTCTTTTGCTATAAAAAAGTAGGACTGGTGCAGAATTACGTGGAATAAAACCTGTCGTTGTACACTGCTGAGTCTACAAAGCTGCCCTGGCATACCCGGGCCAAAATTACTGATTTTCCTTGTGCTTGTGGCCAGGTTTAGTTGCATATGGCCTACTCTGGTAAGCTGTAGTAAACGTGTAAGCTAGGGATCGGCAAGGAACTAATGGTGAGTTTTCGCAATGGCCCGGTTAGGACGGTGACATTCACCTATTGTTCGACTAACCGTTAACAATGGAAGGAATGACGTTGTCGAAAAGGGCTGTCGAGTGCGAAATCATGAGGTAGTGCTGACCCTAACGCTGACCTTTCCCCTCAGCCAATCGGAATAATCGTTGCTGAGTAAAAAGCGCTCTTATTGCTTCCCATAATTTCGCAGTCGACGCCGTTGCGAAGGCTGACAGACCGTTGCGAAAACTCAAAATGTGTAACCAGGACCAGCTGATCTGAATCCAGTTTCTGACGTTGCTTGGTTTCATGTTATCCTTGGTTTCATGTGAATTCCCACTTTGAAGTTGGTACAGTTGTGTCATCCATGACCACTGGTCCACGACTGAAACACAAAGATGACATCCGCATGGAAAAGATAGAAAAGTTGACAGAACTCATTTATTGAATGATAACATATGACTGTACTTCAGTATCAAAATTCTTGCCTTTTCCGAGGACATGATTCATTGATGGCAATTAGTTGTTTTCATGAGAGAATGAAAACCGTTCTACAGGGAACGTGCACACGATGATCAGCATAACTTACGTATCTCGGATGCTGCTGTAAATAAAGTTACATTAGTGTAGGTGGATTTTATTCGTGAAAATTGCTCGACTCATAAAATTTGCATCATCCTTGAATTTAGATTTTTATCGGGTGAATCGTGTGATGTATACTTTTGGTAATCAAAAGAGTCTGTAGGCAAAGTGGAATGAGGAACGGGAGGGATGTCATGGAAAGTGGGAATGAGGAAGGGGAGGAATGTCATGGAAAGTGGGAATGAGGAAGGGGAGGAATGCCATGGAAAGTGGGAATGAGGAAGGGGAGGAATGTCATGGAATGGTGTGCGCCTTCAAGTTCGCATGGCCTCTGCAACAACATCCTGAGAATCCCGCGCGCTCGCTCCTTTCGCAACTACATTGAGGAAGGGTACGACCGTAAATGACCTGAGATTCTCAGGATGCAGCAACAAGTGACTTGTTAGTTAATTGTAAAGAAGTTACCACTTTGAAAAGCTGTGCCACTAAAGCCATCTGTACACTAACCGTCTTACCTGAATCGTCGTAATGTCTACTGTACATGTACGTACGTACGTACTCCCCTTATGCCCAATACTTCCCCATCTCTCATTTGCACGGAACCTGACAGCCGTTGCATATCAGCTCATGGTAATCTTCTGGTAATTGCCCTTCATTGACCAGTTTCACAGGTCACTTTGGCCCATCTACTATTGCTGCTCATGGGTGCCAACACCCCACGGTAGCATTCGTAGATGGGCCAAAGTGATCTATGAAACTCTCATTATGGGTTACTGGAGCCTATAGACCTGTCCGTTTCAGGCTCGAAGAACAAATATTCTGGGCACCATGGACCCATTCTCCATTGAACACATTTCAAACCCATGTGTCCAGGCAGTGGACAAAATCATGGATCTCTCGAGCCCATTCGTTTTTACAGTGTGTCTGCCTCAGAATCCTGTCCAACCAAGCATGGGTTATTTTGGAGCATGAAATGAGTGAAGGCTGGAAAAGCTTCTGCCGAATCGGTCGCAATGTCATGTGATGATATTTATTAGCACTGTGCCTCTGGGTTTCCAATTATCTGCTGTCCACCACTTGCCTTCGAGGCAGAAAGAATAATCCATTGCCTTGCGCCAAATGTTCCCAAACAATAAAGAAAAGGACCAACAAGTTGCAAGAAATACTCTCTATGTCTAAACTAAGTGAACTTCTTCCAGCTTCTTGGTTTTCCTCCACATTCATTATCTCCATGACACATTGCGATTCGTTGCACCACAAGTTGGACGATTAACATGTAGACCAGACTGTGTAATATACATATCAATTGTGATTCAGGCAGGGTGGGGACAATTCGCGTGATGCCACTTAAACATGTCAAGGGTGAGGCTGTATTTTGCCACGTAATTGTGGGCTTGCTAGTATGTTGTGTATTGTAAAGGGAAAGCCATGGTATGAAGCAATATGATGGGTATGTGTTCAGGGAATATACCAAGATATTAAACTTGATCAATAGTCCCAGTGCATTGCCTTTGGTATGCATCACAGAATGAGCAAAGGATTGATGATCAAATGCAAATAAACCGAAAATGACCAACTAAGATGCAATATTCTTGTCAAGAAGGAAGGCCAGTATGACAAGTTAACCTGTTAGTGCCACCCTCGGACATCTTGGGAGTCCCACTTACCCCTGGATGGTCGTGTGGTCAGCCGAGGTGTTTCTGTCAGAGTGGTGAAACATCATTTGACACCCACATACATAACTGTAAAAGACGTTACTTCTAAGAGCTTTCCTCTATGAGTAGGACGAACATCTTTCATTGCCCATTGGCCAAGATACTTACATTGCACTTGATGATCGTTGTCTTAAGACAAGACCTTTTCTTTCTCTTTTCAGGTAGGTGTCTTTCTCCCTTTCATTGACGTTCATCAACAGGTAGGCCGGTCACAGCACACTTCCTTTTTCTCTCCAAGGTAGGCCTACTGTAGAGTTCCCATCCAGAGAACAGCAACCACATCGTCCAATGAAGGCGTCTTTGGACTCGTGTAGCTTGATGCGATGGTTATCATCACCGACACTGGGAAACGCTAGTCGGCGGATGGCGTATCAGCCCTGACCAATGAGGACATCTTGGGCGGTGTGGTCGTGCGTTGATCACCGTCACCTAGTACGCGTGTATTGTTCAAAGCATGCTGCTGGATTGGTGATTCAATGAACACTACCCACACCAGTTGAATGAAGAGTTCTTTATCCTCGTAGTTGGCTCGTTGGTCACCGTCACCGAAGTTAAAGCTGAACTCCATGAACAAAAACCACAGCGCCGCAGTATGGTGGTCTACAGAAGTGCAAACGCCCTTCGAAACACCTCCAGAACATGATAGACCACCAGCGTGAATTCTGGAGATTGACTTCTTGCTTATTATCATTTTGTGTGTCAATTTTGTGCTATTCTGTCTCTTATATCATAATCAGATGTGATTGGGCTTCTTGGGCATGTTCGTCCAATACAAAGCGTGGTAGTTGGCACTTCGTCACAAACTGCCACCATGCACTGCCAGTGAATTCGTTTGGAGTATTGGCATAATTTCTGTTATTGGCGAGGAAACATGCACCACTATGCTTGAAATGTGTTTGCATGGAAGAGGTCTACAATGTTAAGCCTTCGAGGGGATATTGATCCAGAGAGAGTTCATTTAAGCCAGATCTCTCATCGTTATCCTACAAGCAAAGATAGCATTTTCCTCTCGGCTGCTGACTTGATAATTTGAATCCGAATCATCAATCACACGAGTATTTCATCAACAGGTAGGCCGGTCACAGCACACTTCCTTTTTCTCTCCAAGGTAGGCCTACTGTAGAGTTCCCATCCAGAGAACGGCAACCACATCGTCCAATGAAGGCGTCTTTGGACTCGTGTAGCTTGATGCGATGGTTATCATCACCGACACTGGGAAACGCTAGTCGGCGGATGGCGTATCAGCCCTGACCAATGAGGACATCTTGGGCGGTGTGGTCGTGCGTTGATCACCGTCACCCTAGTACGCATGTTAAGCAACGTTGAATGTAGTTGGTGGACTGGTGACCCAGCGCCGACCAATGAGGGCTTCTGTACTATATCCTGGAAGTTGGCTCGTCGGTCACTGTCATCGAAGTTAAGCAACGTTTTACATAACTCTTCAGACATATGAATAAGCCCAATGCCAGGATTACCACACATGTGTATTGCCCCGTATATCATAATCAGATGTGATTGGGCTTGTTGGGGATGTTCGTCCAATACAAAGCCTGGTAGTTGGCACTTCGTCACAAACTGCCACCATGCACTGACATACAAAGTCCGCCGGTGAATTCGTTTGGAGGATTGGCGTAATTTCCGTTATTGGCGAGGAAACACGCAGCACTATGCTTGAAATTTGTTTGCATGGAAGAGGTCTACAATGTTAAGCCTTCGATGAGGATATTGATCCAGAGAGAGTTCATTTAAGTCAAATCTCTCATCGTTATCCTACAAGCAAAGATAGCATTTTCCTCTCGGCTGCTGACTTGATAATTTGAATCCGAATCATCAATCACACGAGTATGGCATTACACGCTGATTTGATGAATGGAAAAAAGACACTCTGACGATAACTCTGGTTGGAAAATTGTCTTTGTGTTATAAGGCAATTTTGGATCAGAACAGTTTCTAACAGCAATCAGGCTCTTGTATCTGATATCAGTGTGTTGATATCTCCCCTTGACAGCTTGCTACTGCACATTGAATCCTGATCTTGGCCTTGTCCAGTAGATTCTGTTCCTTCCGTCGCAGACGGATGGGGGAGGGGGTGAACGGCACCCCACCCCGCCCCATACCCGAAAGGTATCTTTCCCATGGTTCGAGTGTTCCAGCGTGTGCCACACCAAGCTCTTTATGCTTTAAAATAGTAGTGGTGGTGGTGGCGCCCCTACCCCCAACTCCTTGTTCAGAACCCTGGATCCGCCCTGCGTCGTTCCTCCATTCCATATCTCCTGAAACAAATCACTGCTTTCGACAGTAGACGAGACCCTGTCATGCCTGTATCGGCATAGAGTGTCAGCAGGCAGTGGATGCTGCAGAGAGGCAGTTCACTGTGTGCATTGGTGTGTACATTGGACATCCTCACCACAGAGATAAGAGAAGACAGTCAAATGACATGGCATCGACGAGTGCCCATTCGTAAAAATCAATCAAACCAATCTACCATCATCAATGAGCAAAGCGAATGTGGCCAAATAGCCGATGAATGCACACCTCTCATCAGAAACATGGAAGCAGTGGCGATGGCTACAGCTCCAGATATACTGTATTGATTTCATTATGATGAGTGACTGTGACACATCCAGGTGAAGATGTGGTCACATAGTTTCAGTCGAACTATTCAGCGTGTGATTTATTTGAGAGAATGATTGGTATTGAATATGTAAAGCATTGGAAAATATGCTCAGCTCTGATTGCTCGGTGATGTAGACCACTGCATTACTCCGTTATAGGAGTTCCGCCGGGCCAATACCCAAGGTGGAGTTATGGACTTAGAAAAATAAAAACTGATCATTACTAGCCATGGGAAGATACAAGTTAAATTTGATGAGAGGAAGTGATATCAAATACGTTTTCCACAGGAAAATGAAAATTGATCAGTTGCTTGGAGCAGTTTATTGTTATTGAATATGTATTGTTATCTGACAATACTTTTGGGTGGGGCTGACTTGATGCCCAAATGTGAGTTGAGGCATGTTTCATCTCAACCCACTGGCTCCATCAGGCACCAACACCCATCATTGTATTGAATTGGATTTTCCATCAGGGCGATCGAACCAAAGATTATTGGCCGTTTTAAGTGGAAGAGGCCAAAGCTATACTCGTGCTTCGTATCGTTACTTGGAGGGGGAATCTTTTACTTGCAAAGGCGGCATAAAAGCCACCACGCCCTACTGTCCCATCCGACGAACGTGAAGAATCAGGGATGATATCCCATACGGCCCACGCTGGATTCGAACCCTGGACCTGCCGCTTAGCGGACGTGATAACCACTAAGCTATCAGGGCTCCTTTTATCATTGCTGGACCAGACAAATAGCAACTTGGTCTGAGGAATCAGAACAAAACTGCAAGACTTGTCAGTGTTTATCTGTTATTGTCATGACTAATGCAGTTGGTCGCATGTTTATGATCTCCATCATTGCTTGTGTCTGAAATCACTGCATGGCTCCAATGTCTGCTACTGTAAAATGCCTATAATGTACACGAGAACTCCAGTGCATCACATCTCATTGAACCCATGTACGAAGCGCTCAGCGTAGATATCTACAAATTGCATTGGCAATCACCGATATTGAATATCGACTGATCAATCCTTTCTGGTAAATTATGTTAGTGGACCTGGGGTGACATGAAGGCATACGGTCTACCGGAATTAATGCGGATATTTCCTTCTGTCGTGTTCGTTCTCACCAAATGTCACCAAGTTGACAAACCCTGGCCTTGGTTTTGACAACCTAGTCTTTTGTATTCATCGTCTCGACGGCCCCCGCCATATTGGTTTCTGCGAAGATATTGTGCGCGCGCACTTATCTGGTGGGCAAACCAACGGATATGATTGGTCGGGAGATACGAATTTTCCCACCAGTGTAATTGCGCATGTGCAGTTTGTAAGAAATCCAAGATGGCGGGGGCCGTCAAAATGATGAACAGGAAGAAGGAATGACTGAACATATGATCGAAGACTGTGATTGGTAAAGCTTGTTTACCTTCTCAAGTGTGTGGAATCGATCACAGCCAATAATAAAAGCTTCTTTGTCCTACGTTGGGTCGGCATATTTACCCATTTACCAAAACGATGTATCCCACTTTGCCAGTCTGAGGTACGAAGGGAGTTCCTCATGCTCCTTTTCACCACCACAAACTTGGTGTGCGCAGACGAAGGGAGCCAGCGCTGAGAAACCCTGGTTACCTCACTGTTAGAAATTATTAATTTTACAGTAGTAATTTTGCAGTAATTTTACAGAAATTGCCTGCAGCAGAGTCCCAGCACTTTCTGTAAATTTACATATTTTTTTAATGGTATGATTCATGTTTTCCTGTATTGGTTGGACTCCATTGGACATCCCATTATGATGCCTTCTGAGAGCAGTATGAAAATATAATTTGGTCAGCCTCCAGTCAAGTCTCTGTTGACATTTATTTAAGTCTGTACTTTTACAGATCAAGTCTGTAATTTTACAGATCCGTCCTGGGGACTCTGCTGCACAGATTTTCTGTAAAATCTTCTGTTATTTCTATCTAACAGTGCTCGGAATGCACTTCTGTAAGTCGTTTGAACATCCAGCTGTGAATGTACTCTTACAGATCTGAAGTGTGGCTTCACAGACTGAAGCATGACATCCACTTGGAAATGTCGATGAGCCTAGTCGGGTGTCTCCATCAAGAACGTGATTGGACCCACTGGATTTATTTCCCTGACAGTCTTCCAAAGACATAACTCCCGGAGAATAATCATGGCGGTCAACTTTCTGTCAAATGACGTTATCGACTACCAGTTTATCAAATCAGATATGGAATGGATGTCATGGGATGGTAACAACCCTTATGTAGTTAGAATGATATGGTATTCACATCCACTTCATATAGAGGTACTCATGTAAGGTTGCCGGCTTCGGTTTGGTCACAATCAATCGGGAAGATTGTAGAGATCGGATATTTCAAAGTTGATCTATCAAAGGGCAATGAGATATCAGATACTGTCAAGACGGGAAGCCACAGCAATGTTTATATTGGAGGTTTCAGTGCGTTGGAGAAATGGATGACTCTCAATCAAAGGAAATGAATTGTCGACGGCATGCGTACCAATTACCCCGTCCTCATCTCAAAATGCAGCACTGTTGCAGATTCATTCCCGTCCATTCTCTCTTAGACATGATTCAGGAGCTGAGGTGCCCAGGGCAACGGTGTAGAAGATCCGTTTTCAATCCTTACCAAGATCACTAATGTAGATTGATCATCTGTGACAGCCTTGAGCAGTGTTCTTTAAAAGCTTTCTTAATGCACCGGCAAGTTTACCATTACAACCTACCATTCACCTAAACCAGTGCCACGTTCCATTGGGCTTCTCCTTGGTGTTCAAACTCGAGCTCCGAGGACGTATCGAATATCACCATCTGTTGTGTACCACGGCGGTTCCAGTCTTCTCTTCAGGGTGTAGAGTAACTCATCATTGGCAACCAAAGGAAGGAAATGCTTCCTGGGGTAATCAAGATTCTCAGTGCTCGCTCTCTCCGTCGTTACACACGTTTGTGGTGAGGGTTGGAGAGAGTATTGGGAACCACTGATTACCTCAGGATAAAGGAATAGTAAACGTCTGTCTGTTGTTAATGCTTGTCGTCTCCTTCAAGCTTGAGTTACTGGAGCTCTGCCTCTAGCTTGTTTCCTATGTCTCATGGCGAGACAGACCAGAGTCGGCACACCTGGTCCCTCTCAAGTCGTTTCTGCCCACAAGTCCCCCATGCTCTCCTCCCTCCTCCATCTCTGCCTCTAGCTTTCTGCCTCTCATGACCTAGCGAAATCGGAGAGGGCCACTTTTCGTCTCTTCCTAGTCGTTTTCCCCCAAAAACCCCCTCCCCATGCAGCCCTCCTCCCCATTTTTTGACCATTTACCATAGCTCTGCCTCTAGCATTTCTGTGTCTCATTGCCGGACATAATCGGACTCGACCACACCTGTTCTTTTCCCAGTCGTTTCTCATCTCCTCCGCAGATCCCCATACACCTCTCCTCTCCTCTTCATCTTATAATCATTACTGGAGCTCTGCCTCTAGTTTTCTGTCTCTAATGCCCTGACGAAATCGGAGTAGACCACTCTTGGTCTCCTCCCAGTCGTCTCCCCACAGCTCACCCATGCACTCTGACTTCCTTTCCATCTTCTAATCAAGCGCCTGATAGATTCACAGGTATTGAATGGCCTGTCATCTCACAGGCGAGGAAATAAGAAAATCTAAGATGTGTACTCATAATCCTGCCATCACTGACATGCCAGTATCGAGTATGAGCACCAATTACATCGGAGACGGGATTTCTTTGAAGAAGAAATGACTGGCACCGAAGATTCTCGTTCTCTCCTTCTCTATCGATCCAAGGGATGCGTGTGTTCACCATGGTAGCCAGTTTATGTTAGGCTTATCAGTAGCCATGGCAACATTGACCCACTTTTCCACTATTGTGCCATTTGATTCCAAATCGCTATCACCTCATAGATTTGTCATGCATTTTTTATGACCATGCTGTCTCCTTTTCTGCTCTAACTTTACAGGATCGGGTTTCTCCGTGACCATGTGAACTTAAGATCGGTGATTATCCGCAGAAACCCTCGCTCGATTGTCATGCGAGGTCTCTATATCATGTATATTGGTTTATGATCCGTCGATCGANGTCTTCTCTTCAGGGTGTAGAGTAACTCATCATTGGCAACCAAAGGAAGGAAATGCTTCCTGGGGTAGTCAAGATTCTCAATGCTCGCTCTCTCCGTCGTTACACACGTTTGTGGTGAGGGTTGGAGAGAGTATTGGGAACCACTGATTACCTCAGGATAAAGGAATAGTAAACGTCTGTCTGTTGTTAATGCTTGTCGTCTCCTTCAAGCTTGAGTTACTGGAGCTCTGCCTCTAGCTTGTTTCCTATGTCTCATGGCGAGACAGACCAGAGTCGGCACACCTGGTCCCTCTCAAGTCGTTTCTGCCCACAAGTCCCCCATGCTCTCCTCCCTCCTCCATCTCTGCCTCTAGCTTTCTGCCTCTCATGACCTAGCGAAATCGGAGAGGGCCACTTTTCGTCTCTTCCTAGTCGTTTTCCCCCCAAAAACCCCCTCCCCATGCAGCCCTCCTCCCCATTTTTTGACCATTTACCATAGCTCTGCCTCTAGCATTTCTGTGTCTCATTGCCGGACATAATCGGACTCGACCACACCTGTTCTTTTCCCAGTCGTTTCTCATCTCCTCCGCAGATCCCCATACACCTCTCCCCTCCTCTTCATCTTATAATCATGACTAGAGCTCTGCCTCTAGTTTTCTGTCTCTAATGCCCTGGCGAAATCGGAGTAGACCACTCTTGGTCTCCTCCCAGTCGTCTCCCCACAGCTCACCCATGCACTCTTCCTTTCCATCTTCTAATCAAGCGCCTGATAGATTCACAGGTATTGAATGGCCTGTCATCTCACAGGCGAGGAAATAAGAAAATCTAAGGTGTGTACTCATAATCCTGCCATCACTGACATGCCAGTATCGAGTATGAGCACCAATTACATCGGAGACGGGATTTCTTTGAAGAAGAAATGACTGGCACCGAAGAATCTCGTTCTCTCCTTCTCTATCGATCCAAGGGATGCGTGTGTTCACCATGGTAGCCAGTTTATGTTAGGCTTATCAGTAGCCATGGCAACATTGACCCACTTTTCCACTATTGTGCCATTTGATTCCAAATCGCTATCACCTCATAGATTTGTCATGCATTTTTTATGACCATGCTGTCTCCTTTTCGGCTCTAACTTTACAGGATCGGGTTTCTCCGTGACCATGTGAACTTAAGATCGGTGATTATCCGCAGAAACCCTCGCTCGATTGTCATGCGAGGTCTCTATATTGGTTTATGATCCGTCGATCGAAGGTCTAATCCGGTCAATTGTGATGGCATTAATGGAAAACATCACCAATTGGTCTTGGAAATGTTCTTTCTGAAAAAGCAACCATGGTTATTGGCCTATTAGTTTCGCAGGAGAGGGCCAGTTTCCACACAGATTACAAAAAATGTTAGAAAAATACGGTGGGGGTATGTTCGGAGTAGGTTGTTCAGCCTCTTGATGTTAGTATTGAAAATTAGGTTGTTCTTCGAAACAGCCTCTAGTTGCTTGTTCAGCTTTTGTGATACACTGGCAACAGCCTCCATTTGGTTGTTCAGCCTTTTTTTCTGATACATTGGAAACAGCCTCTATTTTGCTTGTTCAGCCTTTCTGATACATTGGAAACAGCCTCTAGTTGCTTGTTCAGCCTTTGTGATACATTGGAAACAACCTCCATTTGGTTGATCAGCCGTTGTGATTCATTGGAAACAGCCTCCATTTGGTTGATCAGCCGTTGTGATTCACGGCATTGGAAACAGCCTCTAGTTGCTTGTTCAGCCTTTCTGATACATTGGAAACAGCCTCTAGTTGGTTATGTTCAGCCTTTCGATGTATTGGAAACAGCCAATAGTTCATCACCAAATCCCAATCTCAACAGGCTGAGGGCCGTAAGCCGAGATTGAAGGATATAATTTTCTGGCTTGGGAGACATTGGTTCATAATTTGAGAGGATGTGACGGATTATAATGATGTGTTATTGGCATTTCGAGAGTCAGTAATCTCTGAGACCACTTGGCTGAGATTGGTTTGTTTGATTTTCGAATTACGTCTGCCACAGAGAAACAGAATGACAGTTTTCAATCAAACGGTCCAGGCAGGGTCTCTTTTGGAGGAGGTCGTACATGGTTAGAGTCACCAAGGCCGACGCTCCACCAAGATGGCTGCCATGGCGGCCATTTTGAATTTCCTTTCCAGACGATAACTTAGTAACCGCTGGAGGAATTGGAGTGAAATTTCTGTGGTGTGTCTGGGGAGGGTAGAGGATGACCTCACCAGCGACTAGCCACCACTCCACTATTCGCTTGCTGGACAGCTGGCAGTGGTAACTTTCATGTCGTAGCGTTCCCCAGCTCGAGAGTTAACACACAGCATACACTGTGAAAAGACTGGGAGCCGAGGAATGCAGATGAAAAAGTTGAATAAGTTAATTAAACCACATATCCTAATCCCCCGTTGAACAAAAAGTCCGTCCTACACATGTACCGTACTAAAGAGCTCTTGGACTCGTCACACTTTTCTGATGCATTTGATTTACTTGCCACTATTTGCCGACTCAAAAGTTTTATGTCATCGTGAACGATGTGCCAAGTGCAATTGTCGTGGAATGGCCTCAGAAGTGAGACTGTGGAATGATTGATGGCATGTGAACAATATAAAACCCAGGTACCAGTTAGTGCAGGTGATTGGGTGCACTATTCATTAGGCTCGGTTAGCATGTTATTGTTATTGGTGTTGATCGATTCTACCAAATGTTATCGTTTTTTCGCTGCTGCCTGATGAGTTTTTTGAACGGGGGCTTTTAACCGACGGCCATATTGGCTGTAAGCCCTGCCTGTATTGGCTCCACCATTCCCATTTCCTTTCTCAAGTCAAAGAGGGAGACGCCGACCGAAATTCAGAGCCCTCGCCTTGCCAAGATGGCTGCCATGGCGGCCATTTTGAATAGTTTCAGGATGATAACTGAAGAACTGTTGGGGGATTTGATCGGAAAATTCTGTGGTAGTTCTTCGGTGGACAGAGAAACACACTTTAAAAAACCGTAGCTAATCGATGGCCAGTCATCAAATGGCTTTTTCCTCTCGGACCATATCTGACACGTGGAGTGATGGAGGGGTATTTATTTTTGTGAATTTGCCTTTGTCGGCTGTGCCAGCATCGAACACCATGGTGCAACCTTGGAATGAACAAGTACCCATGTATATACCTGCTATTTGTTTTATGGCAAATGCTATATCATCAGATGTAGAGGTAAACATCACCCCATTAACTATTTCATCATTCCAATTAACTGAAATTGTGAAAATAATGCGTATTTATCTAGTTCATTGGTAAACATAAAGAGTTCCGTGCGGTAACTAATATGCAGAATTGACATTATGGATGGGATGGGACGGCACGGCACGCGGATCTTCTCATCAGCAAATCAGTAGTCATATCCGTTTAATCAACCGTCGGATGTGTTAACCCTTTTCTGATTGGACACCAACATCACGTGACGATCGCCATGATTACCTGTCAATCATGGTTGATATTATGATGCTGTCTCCTGATCAATGCGATGGAGCAAAGAGAACGATCAGTGGATGATATTCTGTCTTGTCAGCCCTTCCATAGCAGACACCTCTACCAAGAGGACACCTCTGTACTGAATACACCAAAGGTCATTTCTCTTCTCATTTCACTGCTGTCATCAGGGCACCTCTCAATAAAGGAGGACACTGCTCTACTCGGGACAAAAGAGGTAATTTTTGTTCAGCATTCGATGAAGCAAGAACTGCGTTAGTCTGTCCCGATATCCTTACTAGAGCGGTGCCACAAAGCTATACAGAATCAGGATAATGACGAGAGCAAAGGTGGTACGGGGCGTAACGTTCCATGAAAAGGTATTAAAGGCCAGTGCGCCTGAGACTATACCAAAGCTCATGATAGTGAAGCTACGACTCCAACATTGACTTCTCAGCAAGTCGACTCCAGTTTGATTTCTTGGCACACTTCCTAGGAGATGAAACAAGTCGTCAGTCATGCAGAGTCGATCTTAGACTCCAGACTTCTGTAGCCGAAATGCTTCCCTATTTAAGCATCTCTCAATGATTGCAATAGAAAGATAATCCACGATCTATTTCTGTTCTAACCAATCTTATTTGATGTTCAACATTCCAATATATCCAACGATAAAAAACTCAGTGATATATTTGTCTTGTACACCATCACATTAAATACAAACATACCAACATCCAACGACTTGCAAGCTATTCTTTCATTAGTGCAATTTCTATGACAACTAATTAAATGTAACCCGGCGTAAGTGCTGAGTGGATTCAAGAGTTCAACTTTATTGATGCAAATAAGAAGCAACAGAAAACGCTTTCTTATAGCAGAACAACTGCAATGTAACACAGTTGATGGAGTCTCTCTTGAACAAAGTTTCCTGACAGCAACTCTTGGTTGTCTACCAGTCGGTTTTGACTCTTTTGTCACGTTTGAATTCCAGTACTTTTTGGCCAAGATAGTTTACCATGTCACTAAGTAACGACGCGATTCGTCTTCTGAGCTGGAACAAAAGACCAAAGCATCTTGTCAAGATCTTGCCAGAGCAGCAAAATAGACAGGTGGAGACTTGTTGTAGACAACAGGTGGCCATTGATCTTAGGCATACCAACACACCCTCTAGGCGTTTCTTTGACTCTGAGTGTCTACTCTGTGATCAGCCTGCGAGGGAAGAGATTGTTCATGCGGGCAACTTTGCATCCTCTCAGAGAGGGTCTTTGAAGCATAGAGATCATGATCATTTGTATATACATGTAGCGGGCTATTGTATGGCGGACTTGCATTCTTGGGACTTTCTCCTCTGGCACACCGGGATATGTTGTGACTTCATGTTTTTTTGTCATGTTGCCTTGAGTTTTGCTTCCCATCCAGTTTCCAATTCTCAAACAACTGAATCAGAGATGCTGAGTAAGATCAAACATTCGTGGAAACGTTTCGCCGTAATACAGTTATGAAATCGTAATTCCTGGTTGATTAATTTGTTCTGGATTGTAACTGACTTGCCTCTCGGGAGACGTTCTGTCTAGTTACAAACTTAAAATCACATTCCTCATCCTTTTGACGGCATGTATGATTGCACATGGTATCAAATTCTGCCATCTCTGTTATAAACCCATCCCTGAAGGCCTGATAAGAGACTCTAATTCTGCATGTAAGCGTGGAGTAGGTCCCCAAGTGGATT
>NMRB01000078.1:116305-146288 GCA_002633025.1 Notospermus geniculatus
TGCAGAGTCGATCTTAGACTCCAGACTTCTGTAGCCGAAATGCTTCCCTATTTAAGCATCTCTCAATGATTGCAATAGAAAGATAATCCACGATCTATTTCTGTTCTAACCAATCTTATTTGATGTTCAACATTCCAATATATCCGACGATAAAAAACCCAGTGATATATTTGTCTTGTACACCATCACATTAAATACAAACATACCAACATCCAACGACTTGCAAGCTATTCTTTCATTAGTGCAATTTCTATGACAACTAATTAAATGTAATCCGGCGTAAGTGCTGAGTGGATTCAAGAGTTCAAATTTATTGATGCAAATAAGAAGCAAGAGAAAACGCTTTCTTATAGCAGAACAACTGCAATGTAACACAGTTGATGGAGTCTTTCTTGAGCAAAGTTTCCTGACAGCAACGTTGGTTGTCTACCATTCAGGTTTGACTCTTTTGTCACGTTTGAATTCCAGTACTTTTTGGCCAAGATAGTTTACCAATGTCACTAAGTAACGATACGATTCCTCTTCTGAGCTGGAACAAAAGAACAAAGTGTCTGATTGTCAAGATCTTGCCAGACATGCCAGAGCAGCAAGATAGACAGGTGGCCATTGATCCTAGGCATACCAACACAGCCTCTAGGCGTTTCTTTGACTCTGAGTGTCTGTACTCTATAGTCAGCCTGCGAGGGAAGAGATTGTTCAGGCGGGCAATCTTGCATCCTCTCACAGAGGGTCTTTGAAGCATTGCCTCCCTCGTCCTATCGTTTCAGCAATACACAGAAAAAAAATCAACTCGAGTGGAGACTCAGAGTCTCACTTTAGGGACAAAATGGTTCGAAACACTTTTTGACTCAAAATGAAACAGAAAATATTTCGGCGCGAGACAATGTCATCTCGGCCTGAAATATTTTCTCTCAGATCGAGACTGTCAGTATCTCAACCCGAAATATTTTCTCTCGGAACGAGGTGTCATTGTCTCGGGCCGAAATATTTTCTGTTTCATTTTGAGTCAAAAAGTATTTCGAACCGTTTTGTCCCTAAAGTGAGACTTTGAATCTCCACTCGAGTTGATTTTTTTTTCTGTGTAGAGCCCAGTGAAATGACCTTATAATCTCAGCATATCAACCCCAGGATGTCCGAAAACTGAAAGAGTTGTAGCTATTCATGTGGTAGATATCTTCAGAACTGGTGTAATAGGGATCTACGTCCCCCTGGAATCTAAGTCTGGGTATATTGTTCAACGGCGGATTAGGATATGGCTATAGAGATCATGATCATTTGTATATACCGGTACATGTAGCGGGCTATTGTATGACGGACTTGCATTCTTAGGACTTTCTCCTCTGGCACACCGGGATATGTTGTGACTTCATGTTTTTTTCGTCATGTCGCCTTGAGTTTCCGCTTCCCATCCTGTTTCCAATTCTCAAACAACTGAATCAGAGATGCTGAGTAAGATCAAACATTCGTGGAAACGTTTCGCCGTAATACAGTTATGAAATCGTAATTCCTGGTTGATTAATTTGTTCTGGATTGTAACTGACTTGCCTCTCGGGAGACGTTCTGTCTAGTTACAAACTTAAAATCACATTCCTCATCCTTTTGACGGCATGTATGATTGCACATGGTATCAAATTCTGCCATCTCTGTTATAAAACCATCCCTGAAGGCCTGATAAGAGACTCTAATTCTGCATGTAAGCGTGGAGTAGGTCCCCAAGTGGATTCGTGTGAAAGTCATAAAACGGGTACAAACGGTGGAAGTAAACATGGAGATTACGAGAGGTCGTACGTGAGAACTTTGACAATTTGAAACGATAAAATTTCGCTTCTCTTACCATGATTTATTGTGATGGTACCGTGGTAGAATGTTCAGAGAGACCTTAGAGCAGCCACAAACTAGAATTGATTAGCATGTCCACGGTGTTGAGACTCGTTCTTCTGAACTGTACACAAATCCATGGAAAGCGTGGATAAAGCCTAATCCATTTGGATTCCGAATGTAACACTCTAGGGTGTCATTAAATGTGAAAAGTCGGTGAGAGGATACTGAACTCCTCGCTTTTTGATGGATTGGGTAAGACTTGTTCTTAGTACAGATGTACTGACATCACTCATGACTAGGACTGAGATGCTGGCGACGGCCGTTACCACAATATACATACATTTGAATACTATTGCTTCCTGAGCTAACACCATTGATAGGGAACGTTGCATGGATCCCAGTCTTTGTGATACACCAGCAGCTTCTTCAGTCGTTGATGGCAATGGAACCATTCAAGTTCTGTAGGAACATCAGAAGAAGTAAATGCACAAGGCGAAGGACACAATGTTGCATTATCAGCAGAGAACAGCGACATAAACATTCTTTTTGTTCGAATGACTGCGTGTTCCACGAAATTTATCGTCTCTGGAATGGAACAAAAAGAGAATGTGATAAAAGCATCGGCATCATAATGGCATCGGCGGTGAAATGATGCTGTATGGATGAAGGATCCGGGACTGCAATGAGTCGAGGACGCCACTTCCACTGACTAGCTGAATCTCTGCCAATGGTTAGGACAACAGGAATCCTCAAGCTTCTTTTTAAATGTTGTCTTCTCAAAGAATTCAGCTTTACCCTCCCTTATGCTCATCTGCTTGAAGGTTTAACTCAGGTTTTTGTCGAAAAACCATCCTGCGGGTCGCTCAGCGGCGGCCATATTGAAATCCAAGATGGCGGCCGCCAGAATTTTTGCCAGGTTGCCACCAGTCTTTATATGGAAAGATAATCTACATCTGTTCACCAAATGCACGATTTACCCCGTAGCCTCTCTACGAGTTCAACGTCATGCCGTGTACGACTGAGTGATCGTGCCTTCTCCGTGGTGCCAGACATTCACTGACATCATTATCCCCCGGTTCCCTGTTGACTTTTATTTCCTTGCCTAAAAAAGCAGCGACTCCCAGAAGTCTTCGATTCCCTGTTGGCGTGGCTTGATTATCCACCATGATTGAAGCGTGGGCACAATGGTTCATGACTTGACAAATTGCATGCGATCATTTCTGCTTCTGATGAAAATTGATGCGACGTGCTGTCAAGAAAATGAGGATTAGTATTCTCGATAACACCTAGCATTATTTTTGATAAAACAAGCAAAGTCTCCAGTGATAGATGTTCATGTCACGATGACATGATTTACAAACCTACTCAGCTTGTAATATCCTCAGATTATGGACTTGGCTTTCCATAACTCATCACTACGTCTGGCCAAAAGGTCAGCTATGATAAGCATTGTTACTTCTTGGCTCCTGTGTAATGCCAAACTCCAAAAAGTTCCTCTAACTTTTGCCCTACCTGCAGATAGTTGATCTAACTTTGCCCTACCTGCAGATAGTTGACCTAACTTGGCCCACCTGCAGGAAGTTGATCTAACTTTGCCCTACCTGCAGAAAGTTGATCTAACTTTGCCCTACCTGCAGAAAGTTGATCTAACTTTGCCCTACCTGCAGAAAGTTGGTCTAACTTTGCCCTACCTGCGGAAAGTTGGTATAACTTTTCTCTACTCGCAACACGTTGCTGTGGAATCTCAATAACAAAACCTTTGGACAAAAAGTGATCTCGTCAGATGGTCATGTTTTTAGGCTCATTATTATTCAGAATGGAGAAGAAGGAAATTCCCAACTTGGTTCTAGACACAAATAAAGAGTTGCCTTCTTGTCCGAGTCTCTGCATCTTCATAATAGAGTCAATTCCCGGCGGAGAGGACTGCAAGGGAAAAGGACTAATCGTTCGTCACCAACATTCGTCTTTGCATTCAGGGACCTTATTCACGAAGCTTCCGTGACTTACGGGAGTGCGCAAACTATGTGTATTGTCCTTTTGCGGACAACCTATTGTTCACTATCAGCCTGACAAAGGATTTGCGTACCCTTAAAGTTTAGGAGAGCTTTGTGAATAAGGTCCCAGGTCTCCAACACCGCTGTGAAAGTCCCCCAAAAATCAAAGTTAGGGTGTATTCCCCAAATGGATTAATCCCTTGTGAAGGATTATGTCGTAATCCTGACCATAACAGTTGACAATGCATGGCTTTGTATTGGGGACTTCCATTCCTCGGACTTTCCCCTCTGGTTCATCTGGACAAAAGGAAACAGTGTTGTTGGCGAGGTTACCTTCAAGCACGGTTCTGCTGTAGGCCTATAATTATTGCAACCGCTCCTCGTTCTAACCACTCCCACCATGAACACCCCGCTGTTATTTATGTTTAATCATCCAAAGGCAACAAGCCAACCTATATTGTTCTTCCATTTGATCGAGGACAATAGAATCGACTTGGTGAATCGTTGATTCTATTCCACCCGACATGTTACAACATTCCCCGAGTTACATTAATTACCAACGATGAATCTTTCATCATGGAGGTTCTCGAGTGGAAAACTGTTGTCATTGGGTTGTATATTGATGACATTGACGGAAAACATTTCCATTTCTTGTCGAAGTGTCCGATTGTATATTGATGATGTCTGTCTGCATTCAAACTGTTTGACCTCGACAGGTCAGAGGGGAAGGGAAGATCCTCTAAAGCCAGCAGCACACCTGGCGATATCGCAAGCAATCTCATCGCCACCGAGCAAAATCGGTTGTTGACGCCAGGTGTGCGCTGGCCAGCGACGCGTGGAATCTTCTCGCCAGCGATGCTCGCCCAATGTCAAACAATACCAATAGTGAAATCGCCTAGTCTGCGTTGGCTGGCGAGAAGATCGGTGGTGATTAGATCGCTTGCGATATCGCCTGGTATGCTGCTGGTTTAACTGCCACTGTATTTGTATCTTCCATCAGGCCGAAGCCAAAGCATTATTGGCCCTGGTAAGTAGAAGAGTCATGTTCCTCACTTGGATGGAGTCCTTTACTTGCTCTTGCAAAGGAACAAGATACAGGGCATCGGGCCAGCTTCATAGGGCGACGGATGTGAGGAGCCAGGGATGATCCCATGTGCCCTGGGCTCGAACGCGGGGCCTGCCGCTCCTAACTCCTAATTTCGACCTGAATTTATTCTCGGCCATCTGCCCGCCGTCACCGCAGATAGTTTACTTGATCATCAAGCAAATGATGAATGCTACCACTGAGGACGTCCAAAAAAGTGCTAAAAAAAGCCACAGCTTGATATCTTACAGACGAATTCCGAGAAAGACCCATGATGATTTTCAGCCATCAGTGCATATACCCTCTGCCATCATCACGGATATTTCACTTCATTAGCAAAGCACATGATGAATGCTACCCTGCGTCTTGACTCCCTAAACACCGAGAAAGTAGCCACTTACATTTCTATTCATTATGTACCATCTTCTTCATTTCGTGAATATAAATGGTGGAACAGACAATTAGCCAATTTACCAAAGTGCTGATCAGCTGTGTTCATTAGCCTAATTTTCCTAAAGTAAACTTGTTCAAAGGCCACTTAGGAAAAGGCTTCTAGCAGCCAGACGGCTGTTATCTAGATTAACCGAAGAAATGGACCGAGCAAACATAATTTTAGCTGCAAACATCAGTTTCGTCTGAATATTATATCTACCGTCGTCATGTCAAGTGGTTCCAATTACTAACACTAGCAACTCCGGCTGTAGAAATGGTATTTTCTATTGACATGCGTGTCTCATGGTCTGGCTACATTGGCAGTTGAGAGGAGGATGCATTTTGCTGCGGGAGACTCCAAATCTGCAAACATCAGATGCATGTACTTTCAGCTGACGACTTTGGTCTGTGGCTTCGCCTTTGGTGACGTCACTGCTGCAAATCGCTGTCGTTCTAGTTGCTCTTGTTGTTATCTTTGGCGTTTGCAAACAAACGTGTCCTTGCTATCTGCATCGACCTTCAATGGCGGGCGTAAGTGCATTTGGTATCGTTGGTAGCCCTGTCCCTGGACAATGCTTCAAGTTTAAAGGGATGTTTTTCTCTATGTTTCATCTCATATTTACGGAAACAAACTATGTCGCTGCCCCAGCCTCCATTGATTCCTTCCTCGGACCCGGTATCTTTGGCAGCTGGGAGTCGTTGTCATTTTAACAATTTGAAATCCTGTTAAAATTTCATTCTTTTTACCTGATATGACCTGTCTGATAGAGAATCGGTTTGGGTACTCAGAAGATGGCGGTTCATGTCTTGGGGTGGAGAGCTTCTTTCCTCTGAGATGATATGTGCAAAAACATTGGTATTTCAGCAACGTCAAACAAAATTACAGTAATTTCGTATCAGCCAGCCTATCCTAACAGCCACTTAACTGCCGCGTTACCCAAGGATACCGACCCGAATTGAATTCTCCCCGGCCAGCCATTCCAATTGATTCTTTATCGCCCACCCATTCTTCAAATGAGCTGCCAGTTATTACCACGTGAACGTTTTACCAAGGTACAAGCTTTCAGTATACAATGTTTGGCGATGGTACAGTCCCTAGAATGGCTCCAGTGGAACACTAAAACTTGACAAGACCAATTACTGCAGAATGACATGTGACCAGACTCAGTGTTCCATTCTCCCTGTGTGTTACGAACAGCAGTGAAAAGCTCATCTAGTGATGTTTTATGTTAGTGATTTGTTGGCTTCAGTCTCTTGGGTCGAATCGTGTGTCCCATCAATTGGTTGCCGTCATATTCCATCAAACTCAAGTGCAGTTAGCGACAATGATTTACGCAAGCAGCCTACAGCGTTACACCGACGATTACCATTTAGTTTATTCTATCAGTTGCAGTTGGTGATGACCTGACCATTACCGTAGCTGGCACAGGGACAGTCAGGGGGCAAATGCGTCATGGAAAACTTGCTGATTTTGGCCGAAAATGGCAAAAAGCATCTCCCCCCCCCGGTCCAATGACCCCCCAAAAGCCAGCTACGACCCTCTTACTAGTCCTGCTGTCCTCTTGGCCACTAGGTTGTTGTCGATGGAACTTTTGTGTCAAAGGTTATCATCAATATCCATTAAGTAAACACATAGCTGACATCGGTTGAACATTACATCAACACATTCATAGATTTCACATCTCAAGTCGTTAATCGTTTAAGATGATGATAGGTGATGCCCTTGTGCTGCAGCCCTTTTGCCAGAAAAAGAGGTTTGGGGATGAAATGTCTTGTTTTGCCTCACGCGCAGTCATTCTTTGATATTGCTTTCAAGCATTTTTTTAGAGCAATCATCCCCTATTTTAGAGCAGTCCATTCCTTTTGTCAACGCGGATTTGATTACCCGACCAGCATTTGATAATTTAGTTACCATTCCTGTCAGTGAATTAAGCAAGTTACCATTCATTGAACCTGTTGTGCGAAGCAAAAGACAAAAGAAGGTAAGAGCGTGAAGTTGATGTCAAATTGGCACAGACAGAGCCACCAATGTCAAACAAGGCAGCATCCGTTGCACCTGTCGTCGACAGCAAACTACAAGGAGCAAACTGCAGGATAAAGAAACAGCAAGAAAGGTCACAGTATAGATTATCACTGTTTTCAATGGTCTGAAAGCCTTTTACAGCAAACAATTACAGGGAGAACCAGGTTTCATCGTCCTGTTAGTGAATTTTTCGTCAGCAATCTCCGTGTACTGCCGTGTTGATCATCGGTGAACATCTTTACTGTAGTTGAACAAATCCCCACGGCAACATTCACAGCAACCCCGTTACTCTTGCTCTACCTCCTGATTCATTAGGGAAGATTGTGCACTAATGAAATTCCTTTCAAAGCCAGAGCTACAAAGGAAGAATTTAGGGAGCCAATTCCCTGATCAGAACTGTGTCTTAATCTTTTAATTGCTGTAGCCTACTGCACGGCCAAAGGGGATGACATGAAAGTTAATATCTTATTTAATCCAAAATTAAATTTAATTTTGCAGCAGATAGCTATCTATTAGTGCAAGGCGGGGTCATATTTCATTGTAAAAATCTCATAACAGACGCAGATACTGGTTGATGGCCATGTAAGGAATGAAAGCATTCCTTTCCATTCAGATTACCTTTTGGTTGGTTGAGCAGTTTGCTATGCAGTGCCATAAAAGTTGCTGTTTATGGTACCTTGGTGCTTGATGGGCAGCCGGCATGAATACAGGATGTACAGTTGTTGTTGCCCTAGAGACAAGAAGGTATAAACGCCTTTTCTGTACTTCCATCAAATGTTGAATACATGAATATGACTTTACAGGCAACCCTTTAGCATACATTGACCAGTGTTCTTGTACATTGACCATGCACCCAGCGACGAGTGTACGTACATCGTGTAGAGCCTCTACAAGGGCCTACGGTGGAACACATATGATTCCAATCCGACCCTGCACAAACAGGCAAAGCTTCTGCCAGAAGGCCAAACAGTTGTGTGGTGGTATATCATGCTGTGGTAGACTTAGAGGCAGCAACTGTTCGGCACAGGCAAAGCTTTTGTTGTACTGGTTTCATCAAGCCGGCCACTTGAAGACACTGATTGCACTGATTGCACATGTACGTATGCCGAGATGTGCACGTCCACAACATAGTATGCCATCCACAATCCTTGAAATTCATCAGGTCGTCAATGCATTTGTTCGCTACTTCGTGTTTCAATGAAAGTTGCACAAAGGCGAGTAAAAAATAGGCCTACTGTACTAAAAAATCAATTGATTGATGATAATTCCGTTGACAAATGTCTCTGCTTTTTCATCAGCAATCATTAAACCGTCCCCGATGTGACATCATGAATGATCATTACCACAATCAGGATTGTTACTATGTCATCATCATCGTACTTTTATTCCACATGTTAAATTATGCAACAGAACGCATCATGATTTTGATACTGGGAGCGAAATGGTCAGATTAAATGATCCAATTCATTAGACCCTGGGAGCTGGTCATGGTTACAGAGTAGAATGGGCTCCATAACCGGTTTTTGTGTACTTTTTCTCCAAGTTTTATTTTAATGTCTTAAATATTTGATGTTAAGAGGCATTACCACCGATTGCTGAGGTAATTATGGTGGTTACCACACTACAAAATGTACTGGAAGTAGGCTGAGCATCAGTTGGCAGATTTTCTCGATCAGAAAGGTCATCATCGCTGTTCTTCAAGTAGGCCAATGAGAAATTGTTTCTCATATTCTGAGGAGGCGTACAGGAATCTCGGTCCATCTTCATAGAACAAACTGCTAGGCCTAGCTACTTGCTGAATTCTAGGCCCAGCTGATAGCAAGCTATCCTGTTTGTACAGGCTAATGTAGGCTACACAGCAAGCAGAGCTGGCGAGGCTTTATGAATTTGGGACCTGGGTGGGACCTTAACCAGAGAGCTTCCGTAGGACTAGCCTATCGCCACGTTGAATGGTAATTTACCATCTTCCATCCCTGCTAAAGCATGGTCCAGGAATAGCGATCCAGTTGACCTACATATTCACAGGTAGCCTACTTCACTCACTTCGTAAATCAGGTCTCTGGTCACTTGTACCCTAATCTGGGAGTGAGGAAAGCAACCTGTATGATCTCTCTGCCAGTGGCTTCCTTGCCATTTCTGACCTCACTTCATCCGTTTACCATTCCTGACTCGATCATGCATCTCCTTTTGATCTCGAGTTTCTCAATGATATTCCTAAAGTCAGCTTGAATATGTCTCTGATTGTGTTCTCAGTCGACTACTAAAACAGCTGATCACGTTATCTCGCTCAATTTGTTCACACACAGGTAACATTTTAAGCCAGATCAAAAGACATACTAACGAAATGGTGTCTTCATCTAATTCACCATAAAAAGTTTCCACCTTGACTTCAACATCGCTGTGGGCGATCCCTGTATCAGAAACATGAAAGAATATTTCATTTTCTTTTAAAGCAAACTGCAAGATCTTTGAAGGATGCTTTTGTGTAGCGTATAATTAGGTACACTCCTTTCGCAGTGTCTCCTCACTCGTACCTATCGTTCATAGCCACTGCTTACAATAGCCAGATCCCCGCCGATTTACCACTAGAGGGCGTTTGCGTAACTAACGAAATACATGAAACATTTGGTGCTTGATGGGCAGCCGGCATGAATACAGGATGTACAGTTGTTGTTGCCCTAGAGACAAGAAGGTATAAACGCCTTTTCTGTACTTCCATATCAAATGTTGAATATATGAATATGACTTTACAGGCACCTCAGTGTTCTTGTGCATTGACCATGCACCCAGCGACACCTTCACTGTACGTATATCGTGTAGATCCTCTAAAAGGGTCTACCGTGGAACACATATATTCCAATCTGACCCTGCACAAACAGGCAAAGCTTCTGCCAGAAGGCCAAACAGTTGTGTGGTGGTATATCATGCTGTGGTAGACTTAGAGGCAGCAACTGTTCGGCACAGGCAAGGCTTTTGTTGTAGGCCCTACTGGTTTCATCAAGCCGGCCACTTGAAGACACTGATTGCACATGATGATGTACATGTAGATGTACGTATGCCGAGATGTGCACGTCCATAACATAGTATGCCATCCACAATCCTTGAAATTCATCAGGTCGTCAATGCATTTGTTCGCTACTTCGTGTGTCAACGAAAGTTACACAAAGGCGAGTAAAAATACTAAAAAATCAATTGATTGATGATAATTCCGTTGACAAATGTCTCTGCTTTTTCATCAGCAATCATTAAACCGTCCCCGGTGTGACATCATGAATGATCATTACCACAATCAGGATTGTTACTATGTCATCAACATCGTACTTTTATTCCACATGTTAAATTATGCAACAGAACGCATCATGATTTTGATGCTGGGAGCGAAATGGTCAGATTAAATGGTCCAATTCATTAGACCCTGGGAGCTGGTCATGGTTACAGAGTAGAATGGGCTCCATAACCGGTTTTGTGTACTTTTTCTCCAAGTTTTATTTTAATGTCTTAAATATTTGATGTTAAGAGGCATTACCACCGATTGCTGAGGTAATTATGGTGGTTACCACACTACAAAATGTACTGGAAGTAGGCTGAGCATCAGTTATGGCCGATTTTCTCGATCAGAAAGGTCATCATCGCTGTTCTTTAAGTAGGCCAATGAGAAATTGTTTCTCATATTCTGGGCAGGCGTACAGGAATCTCTGTCCATCTTCATAGAACAAACTTGCCAGAGGCTTCCTTGCCATTTCTGACCTCAATTCATTCGTTTACCATTCCTGACTCGATCATGTCATCTCCTTTTGATCTTGAATTTCTCAATAATATTCCTAAAGTCAGCTTGAATATGTCTCTGATTGTGTTCTCAGTCGACTACTAAAACAGCTGATCACGTTATCTCACTCAATTTGTTCACACACAGGTAACATTTTAAGCCAGATCAAAAGACATACTAACGAAATGGTGTCTTCATCTAATTCACCATAAAAAAGTTTCCACCTTGATTTCAACATCGCTGTGGGCGATCCCTGTATCAGAAACATGAAAGAATATTTCGTTTTCTTTTAAAGCAAACTGCAAGATCTTTGAAGGATGCTTTTGTGTAGCGTATAATTAGGTAAAAGAAAGCAACTCTATTTGGGGTGTGACAAGGTTGGTAGTCCAAACAGACGGTCGCTTTCTGTCGTCCTTTGATCATTGTGGATGTTGTTAGTTTTGCTTTTTGTGGAGGCAGGAGTTCGTGAAAGAAGAGATCAATCAATTTTCACCAAAGTTGACAAACAGCTCCTCCTTCTGAGCATGAAAATGAGATTTTTGAAGCTGAAGCGTGTTTAGGGTGGATTCACTGTTTTGGTAGAAACCTTCATCAAAAGGTACACTAGGTTCTCCATTATTGCCATATGAACGCCCGAGTTGAGTCACCCGTCCATTGAGAGTGGCTAAGCCGTCTAGACCATTGATAACTTCATGATTAGCCTCCTAGCCGGTACATTGGTCACAATCACAGACAAAAGCGACACTGGGCGTCACCAGTTCGTGGTTCGGTGACTCACCGAATCTGCTTGGCGATCTTTCTGGCTGCTCGATCCTGGACGAGTAGCCATAGATATTGCAGCGTGGATAATGGTGCGTGACCCAATGAAGACTTCTTTGTCGACATCTTGGTCCGTGCATTGGCCAGAGTTACCGAAGTAAAGCAATATCGGGTGTTCTCCTGGGGGAGTAGTTCTAGATGTTGATGCATGAGGCATTGGTAGTCGACCTTCTTTATCCTGAGGGTAATCAGCCCAGGCATTGAGGACTTCCTTGTCGACATCATGGCAGGTACGGCGATCACCATTACCAAAGGTTAAGCAATGTCGGGCGTAATTCTGTAGTAGGTGTTAGTGCAGGAGGCACCAGTAGTCGAGCCTTCCCATCCGAGGGTTGCCAGCCTCATTTGCCAATGATGATATCCTTGGCTATCCCTTGATGGCCCATTCCGAGGGTAGTCAGCCAAGCCAATGGAAACTTCCTTGCAGACATCTTGACTGGCACGTCGTGCGTAACTCTACATCAACAGGTACATGTAAAAGAAACCGTCGTTGTGTTTTTTTCAAGACGAGACACGACAAGTAGGGCCCAGATAAAAACTTGCAGGGACCCTATTGTTCAAGAGAATACCTTGAAACCTGACGATCTCTGTTGTGATCCTATAGATCTTGCAGATTACCAATACAGAAATACATATTTCCCTTTTGGGGAAACAAAGAAGATTTTTTTGCTATGCACTTTGTCATCTGGCCTTTCACTCAGAGGAGAGATCAATACCGGGGACAGTGTGTTTACCAAAGGTGCAGCTTCACTTCGTCGATGCTTCTAACAATGCTTCTGTTTTTGTTACGGAAGTATCTGGTTACAAGATAGAAATTGTCGTCGTTGTTTTTATTGACTTCCTTGTCGACATCATGGCAGGTACGGCGATCACCATTACCAAAGGTTAAGCAATGTCGGGCGTAATTCTGTAGTAGGTGTTAGTCATGTTAGTGCAGGAGGCACCAGTAGTCGAGCCTTCCCATCAGAGGGTTGCCAGCCTCATTTGCCAATGATGATATCCTTGGCTATCCCTTGATGGCCCATTCCGAGGGTAGTCAGCCAAGCCAATGGAAACTTCCTTGCAGACATCTTGACTGGCACGTCGTGCGTAACTCTACATCAACAGGTAAAAGAAACCGTCGTTGTGTTTTTTTCAAGACGAGACACGACAAGTAGGGCCCAGATAAAAACTTGCAGGGACCCTATTGTTCAAGAGAATACCTTGAAACCTGACGATCTCTATTGTGATCCTATAGATCTTGCAGATTACCAATACAGAAATACATATTTCCCTTTTGGGGAAACAAAGAAGATTTTTTTGCTATGCACTTTGTCATCTGGCCTTTCACTCAGAGGAGAGATCAATACCTGGGACAGTGTGTTTACCGAAGGTGCAGCTTCAGTTCGTCGATGCTTCTAACAATGCTTCTGTTTTTGTTACGGAAGTATCTGGTTACAAGATAGAAATTGTCGTCGTTGTTTTTATATCGATTGGCATCAATTCATAGCTGGAAATAGCAGCCACGGATTGATAATATCAAGTGATATCAATAGCGCGAGGAGTGAAATTTTGTGATCCGAACAAAAATCTATGTTGAGGAAGTTCCAAAGATAGTTTAATGTGAATGGGATAATGACATTCTCCAATGTCTCATGTTACTGACTATTTTCAGCGAATTACTTTCCCTGATTGGCATGTAGGAGTGACGATGAATGTTCATTGATGCGTACATCAGACTCCAGTGAATGAACGTGACTTAGAAGTCATTTTCCAGCCGTTTTCTGCGTTCATCTAATAGAGCCTGTTGAATGAGAACGAACTAAAAACATCCACAGTTTGTCTTTCCTCCACAACTGAATATAAATGAAAGATGCTCTTTTTTCCTGTCGACAGAGACACGGCCAAACATGGGAACACCACTTCAGGGAAGTTGACTATCTGTGCATGATCTGATGTGAATGCTGATAGCATGATTAGACGTAGAAATGTCCCGAAGACTCCTCGGCTGTGGTAGCTGGAAGAATCATGGCCAAACTCCCTGAGGCGAATCAAATGATGTCTGGTAGCGCTGGGACTATCGGAATACGCCATGCACTGTAATCATGTGCTTGCTTGTACGGAGTAGACTATTGTTCATACAACACGGTGGTGGGACTGTACATGTAGGGGAGAGTGGGGAGGAGTGAGCCAGAGGGAGAAGTGAACCACTTAAGATTTCTCTAAATTTAGCCATGGGTTATCCCAGTTAGCATGTTCCTGTCGACAGAGACACGGCCAAACATGGGAACACCACTTCAGGGAAGTTGACTATCTGTGCATGATCTGATGTGAATGCTGATAGCATGATTAGACGTAGAAATGTCCCGAAGCCTCCTCGGCTGTGGTAGCTGGAAGAATCATGGCCAAACTCCCTGAGGCGAATCAAATGATGTCTGGTAGCGCTGGGACTATCGGAATACGCCATGCACTGTAATCATGTGCTTGCTTGTACGGTGTAGACTATTGTTCATACAACGCGGTGGTGGGACTGCACATGTATAGTGTGGGACGGTCTATTGTTGTAACTATAGTTCCACTCAGGTGTGAGAATGGTTGAAATCCTCACATTATTAAGAAAACAAAAACCCTATTCACGAAGCCCTCTATTGTTTGTGGTGAACCTATTGTTCACTCTCTGCCTTAAAACCTGCGCATTCCTATCGTTCGGTGGCTTTGAGAGTGATCCCTCTTCCACTTTCTTTTATTCAAGGAATGAAATGTATTTCAAATCAGACTGAATGCTGCCATGAGGTCTTCTTCGGTATGACCTCTTTATCGATGCCATGAAGTCTATAAGACTTGGTCCGTAGCCTTCAAATTCATGGTTCTCACACATCAGGAGACATCGATCTCACAGGAGGTAAAAGAAGAAGACACATTTGCCACTCTTTGCTGACGTGTGTAGTGCCCATCCACAACATCTTATACAGAGGATGTCAGGACAGTAATGAATAAACAGGCTATGTCAACCTTCCATTAAACGTTGTATGAATTGCTAATGAAAGAGAAGCGAGATGAACAAAAGACAGGCAAAAATGCCCTTGGTTATTTCTATGGTGGTCGTCGGGATGAACCGATTTTAGGACCAACAGTATCTCGCCTGATTTGAAACCTTTATTTGGGATTGGAACCGAGATGAATGCGTCTGGATCCGTCTGGACTCACCGAGACTATTCCTTAAAATTCCATCAAGCACTAAGTTGATTAGAATTTTGTCCGCTTTGAGATCTAGACCCTTTTTGTTGTGCGCGTCTGTCATCCATCCAAGTAGCCAACTGGCCGCGCTCAACGCTACCAACTTCTTGCACTGAGGCCAACACGCCAACAACTGGGCGTAGGTCACATAAAGGAAATCCTCCATGGCCTGTAGGTTGTCACCCTTTGCTATGTCGTTCCGGCGCTTCTTGCCAGTTCAGCAGGGCAGAAGATTCAGATCACTCCATCCAAGGATGTTGCTCAACAAGAGCCTTACAAAGCGTGACTTTCAAATGCCTCCAATCTTGCTGGATACCAGCCCAGACAAACACCTAACTTCTGTGGATTATCTGCCATTTGCCACCCAATACAAGCCACCCATTCCGCTTCCATTGCAACCATTCTTCCTGATGAACCAATCAAAAAGTGTTATTTTGGTAATCTTCTTGAGTAATCTTGGTTATTGTTGCTGATGAACCAGTCGCTAGTTGCTACTTTGAGCAGCCGTACCATCATTCTATAAATGAGCTTCGCTAGCAGCCATCTTGCCTAAATTAGGTCATCACCATGGGACTCCTCTTCCAGAGTGACAGATGATTGGTTCTCCCATCGCCCAGTGGGGGAAATCACCATGACGATGACCTATATTTGGCAAGATGGCTGCTGGTGAAACTCATCTATACTGAGGAAATGAACATTGAAATATGCTGCCAGACGGTAAGAGAAATGATGTTGTTTCTCCAAACAAGAACCTAACCACTTTCACCGTGCAGAATATTGAATAATCACGCATTGAATTCTTGAGTTTGATTGCTAGAATACAGGCAGATCTCGCCGACCGCATGTCATCAGGTCTGACAACATGTTCCGTAATGATGCAAACAATGGCTATTTGAATTTCACAAATGCTAATTTGCGAGGTTTGCCAGCAAGTGAGTGATCACACTCTGTAATCATTTGGAAGATGTTTCTACAGTTTCTGTTTAGCTCTAGCAGCCACAGGGGACGGATACACTTAACACCAACTGCCGCGGGGCAAACCTTATTTGATTTCAACGGTTATTTACTTGTTGTTGGTGTGTGAGTTCAACTCAACTGAAGACGGTAGGATTTTGATCTTGAAGATTAGAATTCAGGTAATGACGTCAAGGATTTTGATCTTGAAGATTCAAGTAATGATGTTAAGGATTTTGATCTTGAAGATTAGAATTCAAGTAATGACGTTAAGGATTTTGATCTTGAAGATTCAAGTAATGATGTTAAGGATTTTGATCTTGAAGATCAGAATTCAAGTAAATGACGTTAAGGATTTTGATCTTGAAGATTAGAATTCAAGTAATGGCGTCAATGATTTTGTTCTTGAATAAGAATTTTTAAGATTAGAATTCAAGTATGAAGTTAAAGATTTTGATCTTGAAGATTAGAATTCAGTGACGTTAAGGATTTTGATCTTGAAGATTAGGATTCAAGTAATGTCTAGTAGTTTTTACTCTTGTTTCCCCACCTGACCCACCCTCGTTGGAGTCGAGTTCCGAGTTTTGTCTTCCGCATTTTAATATTTAAAAAAAACGCGACGGACATGGCGGACCCACGGATGTTGTGCTACTGCAATCTGAATTACGTACGTGTAGTCCATTTCGTTGGGGAGGTTTCGAAATCAAACGATAAACCAAAACTTTACGACAACGTTATTTTTCATACTACACATTAACCAGATTTTGCATTGCATTTTTGGTACAAAAATAAAGTTGTCGTTAACGTTTACGTTTATCGTATGATTTCGAAACCTCCCTATTGCAAGAAGCTTCTCCTTTACTGCGCAATAAATAAGGGTCTATAATGAATATCCTTAACGAGTAATGCTAATCTCGCCATTTATGTCCTATTATAGCAGATGAAGCAGAAGTTTGGTTAACCAACCGTGTGCACAAATCATCGGTCTTGTCTGACCTCAGCCAGTCATTAACTCGGGATGAAAACTATAGGCNGGGGCCCCCCCCCCCCCCCGAAGGTGACAATCTCCATCAACAGGTAGGCCTATATGATGCACAAGTGCGTGCACCTCTGTGAGACACGGGCTAATAAAGGCTTTGTTCTGTGACAAGGCTTTGCTGTTTGGCAATAGGCCTCTTTCCATGACATAATGGTTTATTCTTTTGATATCCCGTGTGGTAGGCCCAATCTGTCGCAGATCTGCTTATCCACATGTTTGTTACTGTACAGCACCCCTCACTACTACCACAAGTGGGAGGCTACCTCCACTGGATCGGTATAGTTAAAACCTGGCCAGTCTGGGCACTAGTAGTGAGGGCAACAAGTGGTATAGTTCCATTCTGAACGACAAGCATCGCTGAATGTCATGAACCACGAACGCTCTGCAGCTGTTCTCATCCGTCACATCGGTCTCAGGAGGCACCACACCCAGAGGAAGTCATTTCTTTCTGATTACGGGCTACGCTTGGTGATGGCCGTATCACTGAGAAAATCACGCTCCCGAATGACAGTATCGTCAAAGGTGATTGCGGAAGCCAGGAATAAATGAGGCCCAATCATGGCGGATCGGTCGCCTGTGACAGAAGTAATAAATATACTGATCAAGTAATGCTAAGGTTGCCACTGGTTGCTACTAATGATCCGGTTGACGTAAAGGAGGTTCTGGTTTCCTTTTGAAGGATCAGAAATGACGTGGTGGTCAACTGGAGTGCGTCAAAGGGCGCTCCTTCACGTGAGAGTTTTCTTGTGCGAGTTACCTCTCATTGGGCACTTCACCATTGTTGGTTTCCTTGAGTATGGTCCGAGACCACTGCATAGATGATTGCCCATGGTTTTCTATGGTTGAGCTACCCATAGAGAGCCAACTTGCACGAGTGTACTCTCTCATTTAGAGCAACGCCTTATCCTAGTAAAACAAATTACCTGCTGGTTGATACCAAGCCCACAAACCTGATGTTGTCAACAAGAATTTTATACCATCACTCAGCAAGAGATAGAGAGAATGTGATATCACCAATATTTACCACCGCTTAGCGAACAAATGAAGCATTTTTCACCTTCATATTCTTCTACTGAATGACAACTTAAGGGATCGAGAAAAATCACGGCACTTCTCCGGTAGAAAGCTCACCATCAGAAAGTAAACCTCAGCAATAGGCCAACCAAATCTCACATAAGCTCAGCAATTTTCTGAGGATTCGGCAGTTGGTGAAGTTAAGTACTTTTCTATCACGTGCAAGCTGAGGGCTTCCAATCTGACGTAGACTTTCACAGCCTTTTTTCTCACGGCTGTTGGGCCTAAAAGTGCTAATGGTATCTAGATCTGTTATGAACCTGCTGACATTAGCGTGACATGATAATCTCTCACAGATATGTTTCATATTTATCTCACGTTGTTGAATCCTTTCTGAAAGATGATGACGAACGTGGCTTCAGGTCATATGTGTCTGCATCCTCCCACAGCAGGATTTTACCTCGCTCCATTCCATCCACTCACACAGTGTGTGTACTGAGTATATAAAGAGTTGCGAGACAAAAGCCCTGCTATGGGAGGATGAGGTGTCTGCGACATTCTGAAGGAAAGCTAATCCTAGTTTGATGGAGAAAAAGCTTCAATTTACCATTTGAGGAACAGACAAATGTTTGAAAGATCTAAAGTCATCCGTTCATGAGAGCTAACCTAGCCGCCGATTCGTGTTTTTGTCTGTAAACACGAGTTGAGAAGTTTATAGGTGACAGTCGGATAATGAACGAAAAAAGCGTTATGGTCACAGTCGATCATCAATCAGATGATTTCACATGGAAGCATGTCACTTTCACGTGACTTTCTTAACTCGTGTTCCTCGAATAAAAATACGAATCGACGGCGAGCGTAGTTCTCATGAAAGTATGACTTGAAAGGGCAGAGGACATTTCATGCAAGATACATCATCTCTTGGGCGAAGTAATGGCCCTCATTGGCCGTGATGGCGTTTTTCTGAACTGGAAACCTCCCGAAAAGATGTACGAGTTAGCACAGCTGATCTGTCGGGACAGTTCGAAGCCATCATTGCGTGAACTTCATGTATAATGTATGGCGCAAGTCGGAGAGTCTGCTGTCCAGAACAGGATATTCTGTTTGACAGATAGCCCTCCACGTGCCACTTCCAACAGTGGTTATGTGAATATATCTAAATGATCTGGACCGCTGTCGGATATTGAATTGCCACATGACACCAACACTGGTTTTGTCAAACAATTCTCCGCTGGCCGCGGCAATGCAATGACAAATGGCAAACAAGACAAGCAAATGCATTTACTGCACTATTAATCATTGGCTAACCATGTATTTTACCATGTGGCATTTACATTGCTGTCATATTCACTGTTAGAAGATTTTCATGAGAAATTAAGTCCAAACATGCACCAACGGGGATCGTCGCAGACGTGACCGTTGGTTCCAACATGGAGGAATAATACCGGGATTATAGTGACAGTATAATTATTATACTGTCGCTATAATCCCGGTCAATGGTTCCAACAAACGAACCACAAATTTTGGATTCATCGAAGTCTCGCTCAGAAGCCCATCAACAAACTTAGGTTGGCAGGTTTGGTAAATTCCATTTTGTTGAAGAAAGAGTTGAGATCCCACTGCTGTGGACAAGTTCGATTGAAGTCTATGTCCAACCTATTGGCCGTGTGGACCTCCACGATGACCTGGCTTATTTGTCTGTGTGTTCTCCTCGAAATTCATAGTTTTGTTTGTTAGGACTGATTGATGATGGTTGTTGGGCTACTGTCCGGAGGGGAAGGCAATTGGTGGGAATCCTTAAACCCCAGTTTGAAGTGACTGACCTTTATGAGGCCTCGGGGGTCACGATTTTGGGCTGCCTGCCCAGCCACATCCTTAACCCAGTTTGAAGTGGTAAAAAGCCACAGAGGGTCTCACCATTTTGACAGTGTCTCCATTGGTGGCCCAGCCAGTGGTGGGACGGCTAGTTACCTCAATTTGAAGTGGTAACTGGACTAGAGGGGGTCACGATTTTGATAATGGTTCCATTGTGCAATTATGCAATGGATTTTTCAGTTGATTGGATTTGCAAATCAGTAACATTCTGCAGTTCCATTTAGAACTGGCATTCGATTGTCCTCCGTCGGTTGTCAGCTACTCCCCACCGATCTAAACCATGGTCCATGCCATAGCTTGCGTGCCGTGCATGGAGACACGATTCCATCGTCTGTATAAACTGACTAACCCTGCTGCATTCAAATCAGGGGAGATCATTTCCATGGATTAAGTCCGCGATTATGGACGAACGTGCAGTTGTCATGAATAAGCTAACCATTTAGGAATGTCACTCTGGTAAAGCATGCTGCTTTTCACGATGCCTGTTGTCAGTTCCGATGCATTTTCAAGGAATAATGCTTTAACATCACTGCAGAACATTGTCACTGGAAAGTGACTACCGTGCTGATATCCGGTAATCTAATATTGGCAATTAAGATCTGCAGAGCTTACGGAATTTGGTTCGATTTGCTGAAATTGCTTGTCAGTTTAAAGGCGCATCAGCTTCTCAGATTTCTGCCTCATTTCTCTATGCATGCCGCGTTTTCACACAACGAATGTCGATGAAAGCGGAGAGTTCATATCATTATCATGCAAGGGTCTTCCACACGTCCATCACAAAGTCGACAGTATTGTGATATTGGTACTCGAGTATTCCCGTCATGTTGCACACTCCATACAGATTGATATCAATGGAGGTGAACTCGGCTAAATCCCTGGCGTATGTTGTATACGATATGCATACATCATGATGGTGTTGTTTATCAGTTTAGACACCCTGGCTCTCGCATGTAACACTAGACAGAAACTGCTAAGAAAAGTTAGCTTTGCTTTGAAATATGTGTTCCCAATAAACAAAGAGACACAGCTTGTTAACTAGCTGAACAATGTTGGCCTGGATTATACCCGGTAAAGTAATATGAGCTGCATGAAGTCACAAATGTTTTCCAGAAGCAAGTACATATTGTATTTGCATTGCTGGAATAAAATATGACATGTATTCCTAGTACCCCGGATGATAACCATATAACCATTACCATATCTGCAGTTTACCTTTTGATAACTTTATTAAAAGATCATATAAGCCAGAAGAAGAAGATAAGAAGAAGTCAGGAGAAGAAAGTAGAAGAAAACGCTTGGTAGAAGAAGCTAGAAAAGGAAGGTGAAAGAAGAATCTAGAAGAAGCAGGTGGTACAAGAAGGTGGTAGTAGAAGAAGAAGGTGGTAGAAGAAGTTAGGAAAAGAAGGTGGTGGAAGAAGATAGAAGAAGAAGAAGAAGCAAAGTGGTGGAAGAAGATTCTTCTTCAAAGAAGCTAGACGAAGAAGGTGGAAGAAGAAGCTACATGTGGTAAAAGCAAGTGGAGGAAGAAGCTAGAAGAAGAAGATGGAAGAAGACGGTAGAAGAAGAAGCTAGAAGAAGAAGATGGAAGAAGAAGAAGAAGAAGCTAGAAGAAGAAAGTGGAAGAAGAAGCTAGAAGAAGATGCCGCTGGTGATGTTTGATGATGAAAATGATCATCTTGTAATATACACGCTTTATGATCTACAGCCCAAGAAAAAAGTACATTTCCTTCAAGAGTGCAATGTCAGCTTGTCAAGGGCAATGTCAACAAACACGGGCAGAGGATAAGGAGTAATACTGGCTACAAGGAGAAGATAATGAAATTTTGATTGTGCACTCCGACAGGAATATGGCTGACGAGGCCTCCCTCGTCCACCTCGTAGTCAGAAGGCAATATTGACCAAGGATCCGATGGATGGAGATGCTCAGTAAGAGTAATTGATAGGCGGAAGGAACGGTGCTTTTGACCAAGAAGAGTGTACACATCGACAATGGCCGCTGATATTCCGGATGATGGACGATGCTGAGATTAGACGCCAGCAGTACCAATACAATAAAGGAGACATGGTTCTGGCCGATGATGGATGTTCGGACACAGATAACATGAACGTTCACATTGGAATAAGAAAAGAAAGCAGTTCTTATGAAGGAGTGGATGTTTGTCTGAAATGAGTTGGGGGCGAAATATTCTGCTTGAGGGTCTGAATTATGTCGTATCGGTGTTGATGGCTTCTTTTTAGAGGATGGTTCTTGGCCATGACCATCAAGCGCCATCTCGCTCAGTGAGTGTTCAGGACTGGCAGTAGACCATCAACCGCCAAGGCAGACGCTGCAGGACATGTAAACTCTGACAGGGTCGCAAAAGTGCAACAAGCATGCACAGCAAGCAACAAGAGTCTCAACGACCGTCTCTCGCCCACCCCCCACCCGGGTTGCATGTCCTGGGTGATATGGGGCCTTGGGTGCACCAAAGCACGCCAAAAGGAACCCCAGAGACGAAACTGGAATAATGGTTCTTGGCATGTTGTAAAGAATAGGTTTGCCCCTTGACGAGGGTTCATTACATCGTCACTTGTTTATTAAGATCCATGTTCCGACCTTTCACATTTCCCCAAAATGTACTCAGCCTCAATTAGTTTGTCACATCATGGCGTGAGGCACGCACAGAGCAAGAACGATTGATGCTAAATAGGTTTAGATCACTGAAAATCAATAACGCCTGCAGGCTACAGATATCGATTCGTAATCGACAAGCTGGGAAATATACGTGGTGTGTTGCCACCCACACAAATCAAATTTACTCTTTTCGTGTCCAACATCAGAATCAGGAACCAACAGAGACTTAATTCCGACAGGGCGGCGCTGCGATCGGTTGTACCGAAGACGTCAAAAACAGAGCAAAACGCAGTGACGTTCAGTGCAACAAAGACGAAACGCCGAAAAAAAGGTACAACCGCCCACAGCGCCTCCCAGTAGCCGTAGTTCTGCTGATTGATTCCTCATTGGAATGCATGTCTTCTGAAGGGCACGAAACCTTCACCTCTAAAGATGGCGGTCATCATCCTGACTACGCCCACGTACTTTCCAAATAGCATCCTTTCTCTGTACTTAGCCTTGAGATGGAAATGAGCCCAAACAACTTTAGGATCTGCCAGTCTCAAGGGGCAATTCAGACATCCTTGCCGACTTGTATGCGCAACGGAAAAAGCTTTGTTATTCTCTGTCTCGTCACGCTCGTTACAAAACTGTCCATTCGGCAGATGAAACTGACCAATCAGCGAGGGAGTATAAATTGAACGTTTATGACGGTTTTTGAAGAAACTCAAACCGTCCTGTTGTCGTGGAGTTTTCGTCAGCATTGGCCAGAACCTTAATCCAAATCATACATCGTTATCGGAGACCTGTAATCTCAATCTTACAAGTTACATTATTGGCATTGGAGACCTCTAATCCAAATCTTACATCATAATCCCATGATGTAACAATCTAAATTGTCATTTACTCCTGCATAATGCTTTGTGGCGTTCTTGTACATTGTCATGTTTTACAGGTCGTAGATTACTTGGAATTTGAATAAACCTATTGTTATTAACAAACCCTTTCATATACACAAAAGATCCCAATAATTCCTGCTTGATATTGGGAAATCTTGTGCATGAATCCATTTAACATGTTGCTTAGATCTACAATGTACATGTATGTTAAATTTCATTTTCATAACTACCAAACATTGTCAGCTTAAATGAAATATTTTTTTTGTGTCTGTCGCATCATCTTGGCAACATTTGAAATAGATTGGGAACAAGTCAATCAATATAATTGCAGTTTCATCATCTGCTGTAGAAGAGACCTCAGAATCGTCAAATGACAAGAGAGACGTCATGAGAAGATGAGGTCACCATCGAATGTAAACCAAGAAACTAGACATCTTAATCAGTCTCCATCAAGCTTGTGTATCGATCGCTTCCTAAGTAAATGACAGACAAGGAGTCCCAAAACAGACCAAGACAACATGGAGGCATTGAGACCAGAGGAAATGGCTAATCAAGTTATTAGTGTTAATCCTAGTGGAATCTCAAGCGTAATTCTAACAACGCAAAGGCAAAATGGGTCCGGGCACAAAGCTTGTCGTATTCCCAAAGAAGGCAGTATTTAGCTGTACATTACACCATCTGTAGATACTAGATTGGTAATTACATCATCTGCATGGCTTTAGGAGGTCTGATTTCGCTTTGTGGATCACCGTTTTGAAGAAACTTCTAACCGGGACTTGTAACCACATCACGAACTTGTGTCGCAGGGTAAGGTTGTCAACCGGAATCCCCGACTTACAAAACTACTGATGCTGAATCTCTGCTCACCGACCAAGAGGCAATCTGGTCCCCAGCCTTTGTTAGAAATCAAGTTATCTTCATTGAGCATTAAACGACGGATCGTAAAGTTATACATGTACCTGCCAAGCGACCAAACCACAACAACAGGTGTCCATACTCTTGAAGTAATTGACAAAGAGAGATGTCCTGGTAATTGCTCACAACACGTGATGCTGAGCTTTCAATCAAAGACAACCTGACGTTAATCTCACTCAAGACGAGATTTGTGATCAGACGACATCCTGTTCTGGGAGATGGAGCGTGATCGGCCATCTTTGATCTTCAGATTGCCACCAGCGATGTGACATGACCAGATGAAAAATATTGACATTCGTGCGCCTGTTTCTCGACTTGATAGAAGGCCTCTTTTTTGACCCGGTAGTTGTTTAACATCAATCACCTTGTATCAACAGGTAGCAGGGTACATCAGGTAGTTTGGGATGACACACCTGTGCGCTGTGTCTCATTATTTTGTTGACATCTTCTACAAATGACATCCTAGTTCCTCCAAAGGGTATAATCTATGCAATACCATGTCATCAATTTTCATGAGTCCTTAGCTCCCGTAAGATTAGTACCGTACCTAATACTTTCCATTAGATTCTTTAAAAGGGTAGATATCTCGTTCATGTTTAAACCTTAATCGACTTCAGTTAACGCCGTGTAATATTTCATGGATAATCATGGTATTTCACTTATCATTACTTTGGAAGGAAAAAATCACCATCTGATTTTGGCTTAATGACGTTCTAGAATAGTTAGAGAACAATGATTAAGGGTTCGATAGGGAACCCCTTCAGGGTAAACTTTTTCCCCCTGCATGAATAGCCAAATTACTGGAAGCAATGCAGAAATTACTATTGAATATGGCAATCAGAAGCAATTGGCATCATTTCTAACTGTTAATACCCCATCCAGATTCGATGATCACCATGCTGTATAATTTTAATGGCTATAATCGAACGAAGAGGAAAATTACATGATAGCAAGGATGATGCATGACATCAAAAATAGATAAGCGATGACATTTACTTGCATAGTTTCGCAGATAACGTCAACGAAATAAGCACCGAGGTCCATGCCTTCAGAGTGCAACATCACCCCAACTTGCTGTTTCGTCTTCGATTAGTCAAAGGCATGCTGTCTCTTGCTACTCCCCCTTGACCCTCCCCCTACCCCTTGGCTGCTTCAGTGGTCACCAGGACTGAAGAACAAGATCCTTTCAGCGGCAGCCACGCCACATTTGACTTCATGGCCAACAGTTGTAACTATCACAGGTTTCTCATCAGCCTGTGTCGCCTGTGATATAAAGGAAATACAAGTGAAGTACCTCTTTGAAAACTCATAAAGAACATTCACTGATCAAAGCAAGCTTCTTCCAGCCAATAATCTGAGATAATTACCATCCGAAGCTGAGGTATTGAAGATAATATCACACTTGACATCAAAGGATTAGGCAAAAAATATATAAAATGGTTTTTCTGCTGGTAATCCAGTCCTTGATTATAAGTGGGACATTGGTTATCGGCGAGCTACTTCTGACATCAATGGAATCCACTCGTCGATTTCAAGATGTGCTGAAATGACATATTCTAATTGACTTACTTCAAAGGAAGCTGAATGGTTTGTCAGGAAGTATTTAAATCTGAGATTCTGTCATGAGTTGGGAAGTTATAATAGTGAATCACTGCAAGGTTTTAGCATTTTCGATATAAAGCAGTTTTATTCTTGGTATCAAGTCATATTTCCAGAATCTTCTTAGTCATGCGATCTTTGATTTCTTTGAAGACAGTTCCTTGCCCAAAGGAGCCCTCGAAGTCGAAATGTAGGTCCACTTGCTGTACCATCTTGACATATCAAGGCCTATAGTAACACTGCCCTTCGAACTACGCCATTGAGCGAGAGGAGGAGAGAGATAGGAACGCTTGTCAGGGCAAGATGATGCCGTACTGGTGAACCCGCAACAAGTAGTTCTCGAGAAGCTGAGATGCACTATTAAAACTACGTTGAATATTCACTGTTGTGAAGGCTTGCTTTCGTCTGATGTAAAACATACACAGACCTACCTATCGTCTACAGACCAAACAAAGGAAAGGAGGATCCATATTTCATGTTTCTCTCGTGAGTACGGTACTCCCAACTAATTGATAATTCAAGGAAATTTTATTCGCCTATAGAAAGGAAAACAAACAAAATTAATGATGTGCTTCGTTTAGAGTTCACTGGAGGTTTCAAGTTCATTACGAGTTGTTGGTGGAAAATAATTACCTTTATTTGAACATGGTATACAAACACATAAGTTAGTCCAGAAATAGGCTGATTCAGAAATGGTGAATCCTTCAACAAGCTATGCCAAAAATCAAGTTCCTCAACAACAACTTCTTGCTAAGTTCATTATTTTGCCCAGCATTTGTCTCGTGTCCATCCATTTCGATACACCCTGTATCCTGAACCCTGAGTGGAGTGGCTCGCCTCTCATCCTTCGGCTATGATGGATGGACAACAATAAAAGAGAAGCGAGAGAGAGAGAGATGCGCGGCGAGGCGTTGAGGCCAGCTTCCTACATTTGCCTGAAACTCTATTGATTGGCTACTGTTAGATTGATCTAGAATGTATTGGTTGGTTGGTTTGCTGTGCTCTGTAGATACGCCAAATGGTCGGAAGCTACACTGACACGTGAAACCCGGGGTGTGCAGTGATAGGCTGTTGCGTGCAACGTATTATTCAGTTCTGTCCGTCTGCCCCAGTCTGCCTATAGTCTCCAGTCTTTGTTGGTGTATTTGAAAATTGATCTGGAAATGTTGGCAATAGACTACCTAGGGTACATCCTAAGGGGAGCAACTGCCTGAATGTATAGGAATGGGCACAATCAATGGAAAATCATTGAAATGTACTGTAAGGCAGTGGCTATGGTCAGTTTCTGAGGTTACAGAAGAGTGCTGGTCCTAGAATCTCCATCTTTGGGCGATTTCACGGAACCTTTGCTTATTGTAGTTCTTGAGGGCCTGAAGTACCACTTGTACTGTTTGTTTAATAAAGGTAGCCAAAGCCATACTGTAGCGGGATGAAGTCAGAATGTCACAGACAAGACCTGCTTCCTTCTTACCCCACTCTGACCAGCGATCTTTCTTGCTGACACAGGAGCAACTCAATCAGTGCATCATGTGACCCATCTTCTAAGACTGATGCCGTCGATCCTTCCAAGCCAAGTGTTGAACCCTGGGCCTTCAACATGAACTTCGCCACCACATGCCCCAAATCACACTTGACCACACAATTTACTTTGATGACGAGTCACGTATTGGTTGTCTTGTACAGTGGCAGCAGCTTGTGGTAGAGGATGCTTGGGCAAACAGTGGAGAGACCCGTGGATGACCAAGAAGCATCATCATCAGGTGTTGGTGTCCTTCCAGAATTGTAGTGATGCTGTGTCTCTTTGTAAGAATTGATCTTTACTCTATCACCTGGGTGGTCAACATGGATTATACTCTACTCGAGTTGAAAAGGCACACCCGGCCATTCAGGACGAGGGAGACAAGGAAAGATTCGTGGAGGACCCACGAAGCATCGTTATCAGCAGGCTGTGTCCGTCTAGAACCAGGCTGTAAACCAAAATCGGCGGTGGTTGTTCGCATGGACACCAAGACCTAATTGTGAATGGGCCTGCTGTTGGCATTGGATCTTCTGTTATGGGGTCTATTTCTGTTATTTGAGGTGAAAGTACGGTTATTATCCCTCTTAAATCTTGGCATCTCATCCTTTGAATCATTTATGATAATGACACCAGTGTATAATACATCAGTCACCTGTTGATCAAAATGCATCAACTTGCTCAAATCAGGTAGGCGTGCAGCAGTCAAAGCCATTAGAGTGTTTGATACAAACTCCCCAAACAGTTCCAATTAAAACCAACAAAATCATTTTGTCATCTGAAATTAATCTTGTGATTGAAATTATATGGGATACAGAACTCGGTGCATCGCTTTCTCTAAACTATGATTGCATCCATGGCAACCTCTCGATATAATTCGGATTTTCCACGCGGGTAAAGTTCTATCGCTGTTTGTCAAGTGATGTGAAAGAAACACAAATCACAAGTGTTTATCATGTGGATCACTTCAGCAAAATGGATGTGATTGAATCATTCAGATTTAGTAATTCAAGGTAACATGGGCGTAAGATACTAGGTGCTACTTTTGAAGCCAGCCTCCTGTGGTTGATTCGAGTGGCGTGCTTGAAGCCTTTGTCTGCATTCTACACAAGATTCCGATGTTACCGTTCTAAACTGCTTCAAAGTTTTCCTGCTGAGCATGAATAGTCTCTGTGTCCTCCACAGACCAGATATTTGTCCAGCCAGGGATCTGGCATTTCGTACTTGCAGTCCTTCTCCTTCTTCGGTGAATCCTAACTTTGCTGATAACCTGCACGTCCTGGAGCTAAATGGTGATGTTGTACTCCTGAAGAAGTCCACAGTACCCGTCGTTGTCGGTAACTTCATGTTCTGAAGTTGGCAACATCGGCCTTGAGGTCTTCGAATCGATTGGAGAGTGTGTCTTCCGATGCTATTTGCGACATCAGAAGGAGATAGAAGTCGGTTTATTTTATAGTAAAACATTCTTGAACTTGAAGAGGTCAGTGTCAACCTGTTTTCGTCACCTCGTAGATGGATTCAAGCAGGAAAGGCACTTATTAACCACAAGTCAAGGGGTACAGTTCTGTCCTGAGACTCTATTGGTAATGGAATGTTAATGGATGAGTGATTTTATCAACTCCAAGAAGACAGTGGCCAGACAGAGTCAACGGTCTTATATGGAGCAAATTACTTGCCACGGTGTACCAGTCTCCATTAATACCAGTATCAATATGTGCTTTTTATTAGGGTGGAGAAATAATGGACAGAAAATCGATGAAGGAGACACACAGCCTTCTATTGATCAGCACTGATTAGGAGGGGAAATATTGAAAATAAGTCTCGGCGAGTTATTATAGAATTGTCAAGTCCCTCATGCCAGGTTGACTTAGCAGGAGGCACACTATGAAAGTCGTAATGATCATTGATTCTTGCTGTCTGACGATTTGATGCAATATGTTTGAGGTTCTTATACGATCAGGTTAATGTTGCCTTTTGTACTGCATAAGGTGACTTCCTTTTTCTTCGCTACAGGATTCTGAATGCGCATAGAAATAGCACTTTTCTTTCGTTCCTGATGATTTGGCAATGAATGATGTTGAGTGAAGTATCAATGCAGTTTGAGAGGCGAACTCCCCAACTATTGGTTGTGACTGAAGCCACAGACACGGCATAGACATTGGTGCCATTTGTAATACCGGGTGATCAATACAGGAACATAGTGGCTAGGTAGTCAATCGGCTTGTGTTTCTGACGGGTTAGATGTCCAATACTATAGGAACAAAGACTTCATTTGCTACTTGATTGGCGGGGAATCGTTGAAAGATCGAATCATTGACTCCGCTAAAACAATAATCAAGGATGCCTTTACACCACAAAGGCTGAAATCACAAAGGTGTGGCAGTAACGAAGAAAGGCAATTCTTCAGCAATGAGTTGATGACCG
>NMRB01000078.1:161740-200894 GCA_002633025.1 Notospermus geniculatus
GGTTCGAATTTAACCCGGATCCATTGAATTTTCTGTCCACACCTATTATTCGTCTTACGATATTGAACGCTGGCCATGCTATTTATAGACACACCACCCATTCAATTTTAGCAGACCGACACCTGTCGGTGGGCTCAGTAAACGTTTTAGCCCGGCATTTTTCTGTCCACACCTATGAAATTGCCGGGCTAAAGTATAATCCGGATCAGACCCGCCGAGCGAAAGCGGGCTAAATTAGTCCGGCAATTTTTAATCCGGATCAGATTTTCATAGGTGTAAACGCAAACAAGGCGGATCAGAGCCGGGTCAGGTCCGGCAATTTCCTCAGGTGTAAACACGGCTATTATTGCACAATATGGGGCCCAAAATGGGTGTCATGTGCTTCTGGCATAATGGATGGAAGAAAGATTGGCAATAATATTGCCCATTTTGGGCCCCATATTGTGCAATAATATTGTATTGTGGAAAAACCGCTTTAGAGAGGGTTGTGTAAGAGGACTGCGGTTGTTATGACTGGGTGGAGAGAGTTTTTGGCAATATGTGTTGGTCATGTGTGGTGTGAGGAGTGAGTGTCCCATGCTGGAAGAGTAGAGGCTGCGGGGTAAGTTTTCCTGTATTTTCTTGTTATTCACTGTTTTAATTCTTGCTCAGTGCTAAACAGTCAGTTAAAGGTAATTGGTATTAGTTACATGTGTGAAGTCAATTTATGTGCGACTTGTGAAGCTGTACCGGTAAGTGTAGAAATCGTGAAATAAGTGTACAAGTAAAAGTAAGTAAAAAATATGGTAAGTAAGTATATAAGTCTAGAATGAGTCGGTGTAAGTACATGCAAATTGTTAAAGAAGGTATATCATTGGAGAAGGGCCTATTGGTGGTAAAGTGAGTAGGTATATGTTGTGGTGTTGGGCAAGTTGGACATGGTGTATTTCCAGTCCTTAAAGCACCACGGTATTGCCACTTTCTGTCGACAGCCGGCGCCACCGTACCCGCTCTCCAATACTGTAGTTAAGCCTTTCGCCCCAGTGTTGGAGAATGTATGATTACAGTCTCGGTCACCCAGCCGCTGGGGATCGAACAAGTTTGTGTAGCAGCACTGCGGAACGAAACGGCTGGCTGCGCGAGATTAGTTGCATGCGGTAGTTTACCGAGTCGTTAATAGAGGTCTCCCCCTTAACGCGGGTACGTGTAACGCAGGATTGGGAAGCAATACTGTGGTCCTTTAATTAATTATTTTTGCGTATTTATGGTTTTAGTATATTTATCGTGTGTTATTTGTTGGAGTGTTTCAATTTTCCCCCTTGTTGTATTGAAATATACACATACGGTGGTAACCTGAAGATACCGTCTTTGTTAGTTCCTGAACCCGTGACAGGCAGCCTCACGACGCGTTGTTCAGATGCAGCGCCATCAATCTTGCACCACAAGACAGTGATTAAACCTCAGTGTTTTTCACGCACCTGTCTTGATGGTAATTTTGTGTGTGCCCAAGGAAGCCGACAGGTGCACCAAGAGACAGAGCCGTTTTTCGACAAGAAAAAGTCGGGAACGCACCAATGGAAATAAATCACGACAGGATGATCCCTGTTTTCCAGTTTGCCTTGCTGGTGATGAAATATTCATGTTTGTACGGCAATAGTAATAAAAGTCAGGGGACAAGGTGATGTTGGGGAATAGTAAAGGATCATGTCCCCACATTTCTACGTAAAACATTCATGAATGTGCCCGAGGAATGCCCAGTGAGACTTCACAATAGCCTTCAAGTGATGCCGCGCTTGTAAATCACACTATTCTCGGTGTCCACCTAACCACACCCGTCAGCTCCTGCTTTGACTTCTAGCAAATCAAGTTTGGCTCTCATCTTCTCGCCGAAAGAAGATCTCTCATGAAGAAAACATGCCATGATTTGTGTTGATGTTGTTGATGGATTTCCTTCGAGACGACAACAAAAGTAGCGAAGTAATTTGTTTCACAGGTAATGATTGGGTAATCATCATTGTAGAAACCATCAGGTGTCGCAATCGGTTCCTGTTTGCAACTCGTGTTGTTGGCTGATTTATTATTCTCTTGGTATGGATGTTTTAATGGCACCTAATATCTACGTTAGGGATGCGGATACAATGGAAGATGTGGTGGGATTGGGTTCTCATTGTTAGTAAAGATACAAAATGGTGATTAGAGCAACATGATTAGCACCTCTACCACCGTCAAGAAGATGATCAAGAATATTCATTATCATGCTGTGGTAGTTTCAATACCCTCGTACGTTGCTGGTACATGATCGCCTTGGTTGGTTCCTCTGTGTCAGGATCATGTACTGATAGTTCCCTTGTCAGCGATAGACACTTGGAATACATCAGAAAGGAGAACGAATCGGACATAAGGCCTACTGAATAAAGGCGCTGCTCCACTTGACAGTTTTCTCTCAGAAGTTGGCTCACAATGGGCAATTCACCATTGTTTGTGTCCTGTCGGCTTACGCTGAGACCAATGACGCAAACAACTGCTCGCAGTTGAGTTGCCCATTGTGAGCCAACTTCTGCGAGAAAACTGTCAAGTGGAGCAGCGCCTTTACTGCATAACATTTGGAATATATCAGAAAGAAGATCAGCAGCAGGCATATTCATTTAGGCCTACTGAATTTTCGCAGGGTTACTCAGAATGGAGATGAAGATTTGCCATGCACGATCTGCCGTATCTGTGTCCTCACTTAGAGCCTTCCACAACCATTACCTCCTCTCGACTCCTTCCAGCTCTGATCACACATTCTCCATTTCTATGTGTCCTTCCCCTCTATTGCGGCATATCGCTGATTGTATTCTACTCAATCAACGGCGTATGTGTCCCTGGAGACTGCTGTGATCAGACTGGTGGCTGAAATTACTTGGTTGTGGTCGGACGATGTCTGTATGACATCTTGACCTCACCTAACAACGCAATCAATATCGTTTCTGTTCATCTGTTGGTTATCTTTCATGTACTGGCCCTCTCACTGACCTTGCTCCTCCTGGGCTGCAAGCCCTGAGGACATCTTGCTGTACAACCCATTTGGGTTGTCGTGGGTGGATAGCTGAAAAATCGACTCTCCTCGACATATGAATTTGAAAGTAGGTCAAGCTGACCTTTTGAATATACATGTAGGTCAAGCTGACCTATTTAGGGACAGGTGCATTGATTGATGGAGAGTGTCCATGCATTTTTCTCGGATCTGATTGCAGCGGGCTGGAAGATGTTCCAAATTGAAATGAAAACATCGTCACATTCAGGTGACGGCAATGGTTGACCACGTGGATGTCGGTGTATCATTGTAGGAAGAAGTAATCACCATCGATCCCTGGTAGTGGTGTTTGACCATCCACTGCGGCTGCATCATCAAACATTTTCGGTGTTTCCCTGTTAAGAGCGCTGTTCCTTGATGTCAGTGTAGTTTTTCATCTGGTCGATATGGCTGGCTCTTTTTTCTTTGTCTGGGAGTTCTAGGGAAACCGACTTACCGTCTTTAATGCATCATGCACCGATTATTGGCGGGCATTTCTTACTGTTTTCTAAGTGGACTGAACAAACAGGATTGGGGAGTCCGATATTAATTTCAGTTGATTCCTATTTTTGCTCGCTCGCTCGCTTGGATCAGACGCACTTTTGTGTCCGCATAACCAATGAGAAACTAGCACAATTTTTTATCCCGACAGGGCGGCGGTGCGATCGAAGACGTCAAAACCAGAGCAAAGCAATGCAATGACGTCGTGTCACTACGTCCTTGACGCAGTGCAACAGGGACGAGACCAACCTCCTGCGCATGTCCAGTTTGACTACTTCCGGTCGTCGGACAATGGCACAATCGCGCACAGCGCCTCCTAGTAGCGGTAGTTCTGCAGATTCCTCTGTCAATAACGGAACCAAGTTGACTACAGTTGGTTTTATCACATGGATCAGAAGTCATTTCAGTTTATGACGAATCTTAATACGCCAATCACATACACGATATATATTTCCGAGAAGCTAAACTAACTCGATTAATCCAATACTTCAACTATAAATCTCTCCATTATTATACCAATAACTTCAAGTTTCTTGATTGCGTCTCCAGACATATATTCAAATTCTCGCGACAAACTCGGTTTATGAACAAACTCCATCCAATTTCGTTGGTCATGATGTTCATGTGAGACATAAATCAACGATCATCAGTCTATAAAACTCGGCCCGTGTCGCGAAGGCGGGTCATGTCACTGGTTCATTTCTCTTGATTAACTACTTTATTGCTTATTTCCATTGATATCACAGTCCAATCTAACAATATCAGATCCAGAAAATAGTAATTAAGTTCTTCAACTAACTCGTATCATTATTGGTTCCTATAATGAGGGTGTTTTCAGCCTTTATTTCTTTGAAAGCAACAATGGAATTCATCTCCCTGTTATGAAAACTTCTTCAGGGAATAACAGCTGAAGACAATCAATTAGCATATGGAAAATATAAGTTGTTTACCAATTCTTCCACTGACTGTACTAAAGAAATGACAATGCCATCTGTACTCGATGAGACTAAAGGGCAGACAGATTACACCCGTCTTGAATGTCTGCAAAGGGTTTTAGCGAGTTTGTACTGAGCCCATAACAGCGTAGGCCTAGGCGTGTATTCAGAAAAACAGACAGCAATATTTTCCCTTTGGCAAAACTTTGTGGACTAGAGAAATGGTTGGGAGAACACAAAAGTTGGAAAAACTTGTCCATTAGGATAAAGTTAACTCTAGACAATGTTTTAGACAAATGCGAGTTCGTCGTATCCATTAAGGTCTATTGTTTTGGGTTCTCCGTGTGGGAGGTTCCCTCCCCCGTGCCTTTTTCTTCCAATGGAGCTGATGGCAGATCAGGTTTTGATAACAATGGGTGAGGTCAGCGTTAAAACCATCATGATGTCAACTGGGAGGGGACCAAACAGATTACCCAGGGCATAAAGGCGAACTAGATGGATTGAAGCTGCTCTGTGGGATTGGTTGGGATTGGAAAGTGACAACTGCATGGAACAGGACACTGGGCCCTATTAGTTCAGCCACACATCAGTGCCCATGTTCGCGAAGCCGTCGTTAGGTTAACGAACGTTACGCTATGCATTTTCCCAGTTTTAACGACATCGTTAACCTAACGATGGCTTCGGGAACATGGGCCCAGATCAGTTGCGCTCAGGGTCACATGATACTTGAGTAGTCCATCAAAGGTCTGATCAGGACAATGCCTTATAAGGCTTTTCAACATCGTCTGCCGAAGATGATGACCTTTGCTTCCGTTGTGTCTAATAGGCCTAGCTTATTCCCACAGCACGTCCTCCTTCGGCTTCATATGCATTCTTTTCATTCAGCCATTCGGATGTAGGTACTTCATGACTTCAGTGAAGGAATGTGATATCCGCAAGCAATCTTTCTTTCTGAACAAAACGTGGCAAGCTCGTCAATGACAACATCCCACAGCATGTACCTCTCTTTTCATCGCAAAAAACTTTGTGTGCGAGTGTATGAAGGGGAGCGAGACCAAAGTCCCGCTAGCGAGGATGGTCAGCGACAACGTGTGCATGTTATGCCTGTAAACAAAACTAATGAACTTACGTCTCCTTGTTTTGTCTTTTCAGATTGTGGGTTGGTCCGCATTTCGGCCCGCCAGAAACTCACCGGATACGCTACTTCAATGCCATGCCTTACATGACTGAAGATGAGGTGCTCGATAAACCTATATTTGAGTCTTTCCGACAAACGATAGAACGTGTAAATGATATATTGAGAAAAAATCCACTACATGGTAAGCAGATTATAATATATTATGGACTTCTTAAATCTTAAATATGAGCCAGCTTGAAAGCTGTTAATGGTTCACACACGATAAGGCCTGGGATGAAACTGTGGTTGATGGTCGGCGCCTCCTTGCTTTGCCGGTGTACTCCATTCCTGGCTCACCCTGGCATCATCCAGTTCCAAAGCTTCGTCAACTCGGAAAAAAATGCTGATCGACAAACCTAAAACATCTGTTAGGAAACCCAATTCGCAGTCTTCCTGCGCGTTTTTTGTACGCAATGGTCAGTTATTTTTCCTGATTGGACCATTCCACAAGAACCTCGTTTGGAAGAAGCGTTCCAATGAGCAGCAAGGATTCCTTCATTAATCAGTCTATCCTCTCATTTCCTGTCTTTCTTACCTTCTGCGTCGTTGATTGTAAAAACAGAAAACAGAAGATGAAAAACACAGGAAACGGTGTTTCCCACTCAATCAGAGTGTTCGTGTGAATGGGCGGTTTTTGTCGTCCATGTTTTCTTCTACCAACATACGGGGATTTTTGTCTGTTGTCAGTCCCGGAGAGAAATGAGCTTGATTGCAAATCCTGTCGGTAGGCCTCTCACTGGGTAATTCATTCCTTGGACAAGAATTTTATCTATTGACCATTCCGAAGTCCCATAGGATAGGTCAGGAGTTGACGTAATTGCGTGATGTCACCACTCTCTTTTTGAAGGCCTTCCCACCGTTTTTGACAGTTAATCCTTTCATGCGGTATGCCTCTCAAGCGGGTGATCCACTGTTGCGATTTTGGCTTGAGACGGGGTTGCGTTCCCTTGCGGTTACTTTATGGCAATCGGAAGTCCTTATAAGGTAATCGCAAGGCAACGCAACCCCGTCTCAAACCAAAATCGCAACAGTGGATCACCCGCTTCAGTATCCCTCCCCTAGCGGTTGCATCGGGAACTAACGTGATAAGACTGGTGTCCTGTTCAACCCATCCGGTATATACATGTACAAAGCAAAGTGTGTGATGCCGTGATCACTCTCTGTCGAAGGATCGGCAGCAGATCTACCGTCTGCTGCCTGCATGCCGCCATTAATCAACCAGATTCCTGTCGTCTGCTGGTTTGATTGGAAGCAGTTATTTGACTGGTTGTGATCTAATCAGCTGTGACCCTTTCCAGGCTCCTCCTGTCATGAACCCTCTTTCTTACCAATGAATGATGAGAAAAGTTATTATTTTGTTCTGATTTGATGAAGTCATCATTATCATATTCGTATTAATCAAACTGAGATATCGTATACGCTACTTCAATGCCATGCCTTACATGACTGAAGATGAGGTGCTCGATAAACCTATATTTGAGTCTTTCCGACAAACGATAGAACGTGTGAATGATATACTGAGAAAAAATCCACTACATGGTAAGCAGATTATAATATTATGGGCTTCTTAAATCTTAAATATGAGCCAGCTTGAAAGCTGTTAATGGTTCACACACGATAAGGCCTGGGATGAAACTGTGGCTGATGGTCAGCGCCTCCTTGCTTTGCCGGTGTACTCCATTCCTGGCTCACCCTGGCATCATCCAGTTCCAAAGCTTCGTCAACTCGGAAAAAAATGCTCATCGACAAACCTAAAACATCTGTTAGGAAACCCAATTCGCAATCTTCCTGCGCGTTTTTTGTACGCAATGGTCAGTTATTTTTCCTGATTGGACCATTCCACAAGAACCTCGTTTTGGAAGAAGCGTTCCAATGAGCAGCAAGGATTCCTTCGTTAATCAGTCTATCCTCTCATTTCCTGTCTTTCTTACCTTCTGCGTCGTTGATTGTAAAAACAGAAAACACAAGATGAAAAACACAGGAAACGATGTTTCCAACCAATCAGCGTGGGTGTTTCTGTGAATGGGGTGGTTTTTGTCATCCGTGTTTTCTTCTACCAACATACGGGGACTTTTGTCTGTTGTCAGTCCCGGAGAGAAATGAGCTTGATTGCAAATCCTGTCGTTCGGCTTGTCACTGGGTACTCCATTGCTTGGAGTAGAATTTTATCTATTGACCATTCTGAAGTCCCATAGGATAGGTCAGGAGTTGACGTAATTGCGTGATGTCACCACTCTCTTTTTGAAGGCCTTCCCACCGTTTTTGACAGTTAATCCTTTCATGCGGTATGCCTCCCCCTAGCGGTTGCATCGGGAACCAACAATACATGATAAGACTGGTGTCCTGTCCAACCCATCCGGCATACATAGCAAAGTGTGTGATGCCGTGATCACTCCCTGTCGAAGGATCGGCAGCAGATCTACCGTCTGCTGCCTGCATACCTCCATTAATCAACCAGATTCCTGTCGTCTGCTGGTTTGATTGGAAGCAGTTATTTGACTGGTTGTGATCTAATCAGCTGTGACCCTTTCCAGGCTCCTCCTGTCATGAACCCTCTCTCTTACCAATGAATGATGAGAAAAGTTATTATTTTGTTCTGATTTGATGAAGTCATCATTATCATATTCGTATTAATCAAACTGAGATATCGCTAATTTTCCACGAAATTGCCGATAGAGTGACAAATATTGATGCATTTTTAATATTGATTGATGTTTTTGCTAATTTGTTTGAAGTCGATACGTATATATAAAGTCAACGAACTGACTCACCATGGCGGTTTATTCACACCCAAATGTGCTCTGCAGGGAAGTGTCTTTGTCGTAAATCTCTGGCAAGATTGTATCTAAGTGACTTCAGTGGTCCGTCTTATCATTCTTTGGAGAGATTTATCTGTCTCCCCTTCCCTGCTCTTCTGCCAGAGTCTGATCAAATGTTTATGTTGGTGGAACTAGCCAACAGTGCCTTCACATCGTGCAGTGAGGCCGATAGCGTGCACGTAAAGTGTTGACATACTTTATTCCCGGCCGTATAACACCAGAACTTCATTTCTACGCGCTGATGCCCACCTGCATAAATTATGCAAATTTTGGTGTTGTGACTCTCAATGGATAAGTCAACCTCAGACCCGTGGTTTGATTTGTGGGCAGATCGCATGAAAAGCAACACTAGGTCGTTCCGCAAAGCCTCCTTGTTACTGGCTGTTGGTCACTTGGAACCAATAGCATCATACCACCTCATGCATATGGATGAGGGAGTGATGTTAGTGGCATAATGGCGTTATGCAGGCTGGGACAGTGTGGGTTCCTCAAAAATAAGCAGAGTTAGATTTTCTGGTGATCCTGACGTGAGTTAGCAATGCAGCGCTGATTGGAATGTCGTAAGCAACCAGAACGTCCGTTGATTGGCAATGTCAACTGTCCCTATCCCATTGTGTATTCATTACAAAGCCTTCAGCTTCACAGGAACGCCAGGAATTTATTGAGTGTCATCCAATCAGATGGGCCAGTGAATCCGACTCTCGAGATGGGTAATCTAGGAGCCTAATTAGCGCCTGCCGTGACTGTTGTACTTATCATGTAGTTTCTCCTGTCAGCTCGCTTGCTGTCGCATCACTAATTTGGAGACCATGATGCTGTTAGGTGCTGAGATCACATCCGAGGGATCGGGTCTAATGAATGGGATGCATGACCGTACAATGTTGGCAGCAGTCGTGGCCGGGGCTGACACCGAGGGGTCATTTTGGGAGTCAAAGAGAAGGAAAAATCGTCTTTTGTGGTCATTTCATGATTGTTCGGTACGAAATACTAAATATAAATCGATAGATCAGCGTCGACGATGTCACTGTTGTTTTTGTGCGGCAAAATAAGACTGAGCAAAGTCTGCATGTTTGTTTCAAACCCCAATGGGAAAGTGACTGTCACGTTCCCCCAATATGTACTGGCGATACACCAAGCTCGCAGTTGTATTAAGGTCACAGAGGTCTGGAATTCCCGGGGTCCAGCTTCTCCTGTTGGTGATGGTCGGAATTGCTGACCAGGCAGCAGGCTGTTAGTGTTGGTACGGTGTATCTTCGAATCGAAGTCTTGACACTGACGCTTTTGATATGATAATGTTGGAGGAGCTAGATCCCAGTGGCAAAGCCAGGTCTCTGTCACTGTACAACTGCGATTTTGGTGTATATTCAGGCAGTAGCCATGTGTTCCCTTTGCAAGCTGATGTTCGCCTACCCTAAAACAGCCAGTTAGAATTATGCCGGTCGTCGTTGGGTTGGTTAACTCGAGAATCATCTGTACAGTAGCCTACTGCAATATCAACCATCAATTCGTTGATGTGAATCTTCCTTTAAGAACTGTACTATTTCTAATTGGTGCAAAGAAACCCCCGCTGGGCCTCATTACTACATGGACTTTGACTGCTCTTGTCAATACAGAGAGAATGTGAGTCTCTCTCTCCTCTCCCACGCTCATTAGGCGGTCTGTCATGATCATTAACAATTCACAACGTTTGTTTTATAATTAATTGGGGTTGGTAAAGAGCAGAATGAGGAAGGACTGTAGTTGAATTTAATTCTTAGCAATTTATTTTTAGTAACCAACGGGTTTAACGTTACTGTTTTTGAAACAGCAAACTGATGTTGCTCATTTTTAAAGCAGCTTCGTGAAGCTGCAGATGCTGTAGCTACAAATTGGTTTATCGATATTCTTGCAACGTCAAAGCATCAAACTCCTTCTTTACAGTTTTATCTTCATATTTCACTGACAAGCCACTTGCCTTCATTGGAGAACTTTCTTTTATCGTCGATCAGCTGATTTCGATGCAACTGCCGATCCTTCCAAATGACAAGCAATCTTGAGTTTCTTTTTGTCATCGCCAATTCCGTACCCAGCAATTGCCACTGCTGCCTCAACCAGCATACTAACTATCACATCACACTGCAGTTGCTATATGTAACACCAAAGTAGCAACGGAATGAATTGGCTTCATAAATTAGAAGCTCCCTAAAGACACTTCAGTACCACTTTAATCACAACTTAAGTAAACCTGGACTGCTAATGAAAACATCAGCCATATTTGACAGAAAGTGATGTAGAGCATTCGTAATTAGGTTCGAGTTATCTTTAGCTGCAAGCTAAATTACTAACTATTTGAAGTCTGGCACTCTATCGTTCGCCTCGTATGGAGATGAAGTTGATTTACCATATGGTAATCTTCGATTCAGCCGTATTTCCCAAGTTTGTCATTGATAACTGAGGTGGTTGTTATCAGCCTGGGGGTCATCTTAACCCTCGGCGTGTTGAAGGATTGGTGATGCCGTCTTTCACTAGAGGTTGAACACGAAGAGAGAATGACCTTTTCGAAGTAGGCCTAGCTAGGCCGACATGAAATCAAACGATGAAATCTAAACGAGTCGAGGCACTGATCATTTGAAGTTGCACATTGAGAAGTTTCTCATCTGATGCCATTTGGAAACTATTAAATAGACATAGAACGTTCACAAAACCTGCCTTTACTGCTAAAAAGCAGTTGATGTATGATCCAAAATCATCTTCTGGGGTAGCGCAAGTCTTCTGGAGACGCAATTCTGACCATGGGCCGCATTTTAGAACGTTCCTCAACATTAAGGTCCACCTTAAATTTGTTCTCGATGGTTTTACAATAGATTTAAGGTGGACCTTAATGGGTGGCGTCCACTAGAGCGCCGACAAGATTAGGAAGGGTTGCGGAAGCAAATTATGCCATTTCGGCATCCTTTCCGCGTCAGTCGCGTCGTTCGCCTCGTATGGAGATGAAGTTGATTTACCATATGGTAATCTTCGATTCAGCCGTATTTCCCAAGTTTGTCATTGATAACTGAGGTGGCTGTTATCAGCCTGGGGGTCATCTTAACCCTCGACATGGGCAGGGATTGGTGATGCTGTCTTTTACTAGCGGTTGAACACGAAGAGAGAATGGCCTTTCGAAGTACATGAAATCAAACGATGAAATCTAAACGAATCAAAGCACTGATCATTTGAAGTTGCTCTTTGAGAAGCTTCTCATCTGGTGCCACATTGGAAACTATTAAATAGACATAGAACGTTCACAAAACCTGCCTTTACTGCTAAAAAGCAGTTGATGTATGATCCAAATCTTCTGGGGTGGCGCGAGTCTTTTGAAGACGCAAGTCTTAGGCTGCTTTTCCACGAGACGTTTGCGGACGCGGTTTCGGTGGCGGGAGCGGGTGCGAGTGAAATAGCTAATGGGAAATACGTTGCTTCGATGTTTTCCACCCGCTCCCGCCACCGAAACCGCGCCCGCAAACGTCTCGTGGAAAAGCAGCCTTGCGATCGGAGCCTAGCGTAGGAGGCAGCACTGATGGTCAGCGGGGATCAACGATGATCAGTGGGGACACGGTCACTTGGAGTAACAGCTTTATTATGTATTCTCAAGTACATTGTAGTGTAGAGTACGGCTCTTACTTCAGTCAACCTTGCTCCCAATGAAGATACGGACTTGTACCGTTTGTGGGTGGAAATGACCTATGCCCTCAAAGAGTTTACTCACCTCTCTCTTTGCATGTACTTCTAGGTAAAATAGTGACCCCTCTCTTTGCATGTACTTCTAGGTAAAATAGTGACCCCTCTCTTTGCATGTACTTCTAGGTAAAATAGTGACCCCTCTCTTTGCATGTACTTCTAGGTAAAATAGTGACCCCTCTCTTTGCATGTACTTCTAGGTAAAATAGTGACCCCCTCTCTTTGCATGTACTTCTAGATATAATAGTGACCCCTCTCTTTGCATGTACTTCTAGGTAAAATAGTGACTGTAGAAACCCAAGAGATGAAATGTAAGGAGTTTAGCAATGGTCTGGATCCTGATAAAAGCTATTCAACAGAGGCCAACAAGTGTGTGGAATATTTCCTGGTGTGTATAAGGATATTCTATGTGAGTGGTGCTCCAACATACGAGGAAATAGGTATGTACCTTTTATGACCAGTCGACTGACTTACCAATATGTGTCAGTCTTATTGGTGCTTGGTGTGGGACCTTGGCACTTGAATCACTTGGTAAGCCCTCTTGGCAAAACTCATTATTATGATGGTCTATCAAGTATCATGAAGACATCCAGTTTACCAGTGCGACGATTACAAATACGTATATACGTATGTTGTTGATACGTATATACATGTACGTTAATATCATGTTGTTGAATGTCTTTTGATGGCATAGAACAGACAATCCCTACTCTTGCTTGCTGTTTTGGAGATGTGTTTTCTGAAACACCGAAGTGTCGGCCATATACCGGTGTAACGTTTTCTAGTGTTTCCCAAACCCAGTGTTTCCGTACGATAGACAGCTAGAGAGATCATGACTTTTCAATAGAGGAACACAGGGAAACCTGCCACTCTCGTTTCAGAGCGTTCCTTATATAATGAGGGGAACACTCTGGCCCGTATTTCAGAATGCTCCTCAACGTAAAGGAGTTCCTCAAGGCTATTGTTCTCAACAGGAGAACAATAGCCTTGAGGAACTCCTTTACGTTGAGGAGCATTCTAAAATACGGGTCACTAGTGACATTCAACATCTGGCCTGCCAGAGCCATTCAAAATCTTCCAGGGGAGCACGTCTGTCTTACCGACTCATGCGGACAGAGCCTGCTGTGGGTGGCAGCACCGATGGCGAGCTAGAATGACCAGAGCACGACAGTCCCCAAACCGTCTTCACTATATGTGCTTTCTCCTCCTTGACCGCTTGATTCGTTCATTTGCAGGTTGTGCTGATTTTGTGCCCCAGTATCTCGAGTCAGGCTATGAAACATTCCAATTTACGTCCAAGAAATGAGAATGTGAGTGGTATTTTTCCGTTTGAAAAGACTGCATTTGTTCTATGGCCGTTCGAACTTGCGAACCGAGAGAGTAGAAAAAGCGGCAGCCATTACGTAGCCATGGTAGCGGGCAACATATCGCGATATGACCGCCCGCGGGGGGACATATCGAAATGACACAAGGTCACATGACGTAAATGAGCCAATCACGTTCACGGAATTTTACTTGAGGTACGAGATTGGGCAATATCGTACCTCGAGAGAGAATCCGTGAAATATGATTGGGCGAGACGCGTCACGTGAGCAGTGAACATTTTTCAATGTCTTCCGCTCACGGAAAACAATATGGCGGACGTTTTTTTCGTTTGACCGCTTCGAATATTTGAAGTCGCATATTAGCATAAACTAATAGTTTGTTTTATTAGTTTATGATATTAGGCTATCGAGCTCCGATTAAATCCTATTCTGGTGTCGATTGGCGTAGTATCAGCATATCACGAGTACATCAAAAAGGCTGAGTGGAATAGAGGAAATAGCATAAAACTACACGGTAGACTATACGGAAAGGGCCCGGGGGAAAGGGTTTCCGACCGTGAAGCCATTGTTAACCGGCATGTCCGTAGTATGGGTCATAAACGCAGCTGAATGGTGTCAATTTGGTTTTACCAGAGTCGGTCTCAGACGTCACAAGTTACGTGGCATTCTATGGCATTAAAGCCTTCTTCTATCAATCATTTCACCACATTCTGTCTCAAACTTTAAAGTTGTTGCCTTGCCAACTTCAAACTCGTGTGTAGGTTTTTAAATTACCTCTTTCTCACTCATCCTTATAGTTTTCTTGACATTTGTTCACCAACACCAAAAATAGCTGATGACAGAGAGTAGTGCCTGGTGCATTAAGCAGCTCCGGGCGCTTGTCAGCCCAAGTCAATTACCAACAACAAATATTTACCGTTGGCATTCAAGTGATCCATGGGAGCCGTCTTAACAAAGTTATTGGAGAATTACATCGGAAATCAATGGTGCGAAGGGTTCTTGGCTGCTTTTAGACTTCAATTCAACTTCCAAGCTTCTGGCTACTTCTACCGGCACGTCTGGCATCACAATTATTGCCCTCCTCTTTCCCCACCTAGGGCATACCTAAAACAAATCCACTGTTGACTCGGCCTAACACTCCTTTAATCTACTGAATCGCAATTTCAGCAGCATTTGTGTTTTCTTAGCTTCTGAATACAACTGTATTTGAGTTGCAGATAGGCTGAAAAACTTTCATTACATTATCTGTGTTGTCCTTTTCTCAGAGAGTGATCAGGTTCCTAGCCTCGAGGTAACTCGAGCGGTACTTCAGTCAGTTAACACCAGCGACGATCGACGCAACGTGAAAGTTGAGCTTAAAATAATGTGTGCACAGCTTTTACAAACTCAGAGAAGATTACAGACTGTGTGTTTTCTGTCTCGATGGAAGCAACTGGTGAAGGGAAGCAGATAAGTTTCACTAGCAGCCATCTTGCCAAAATTAGGTCATCACCATGGTGATTTCCCCCACTGTGAAATGGGAGAACCAATCATCTGTCACTCCGGAAGAAAATTACCATGGTGATGACATATCTTTGGCAAGATGGCTCCTAGCGAAACTGGGCTGTTCATTGGATTGCGTCTGTTGTTTACCGTTGCTTACCTCTCCTCAGTCCACCATTCTTTCGATATTTTTCACCAGACCAGTTTAGGACCCCCATCTTTATCTTATTTTCAGAGCCACTTGACACCCAGAGGTCTTTCTATGCCCATAACGCTGCAAACGGTTGGGGTAAAGGCACCAAGTATTTACGAATACTTCGTGTCTGCTACACGAAACCATCAGCGTTGGAAGTAGTCATTAACCGCCCACATCCGGCTATCACCTATAAGACATTTTTTCCTGCCCAGTTAACGAAGTCAGGACCCTTTTCGCCTCCAAAGTTTGAGACACAGCAGGACTGTTTGAATAGGGTCAAAGCTTGGTTAAGCTTGACAGGTAAGGAAACGAACGGAAATGGAAGAGATTGTTCTCTGAAGGTCTACAAAGACGCTGCTCCACGTGACCGTTTTCTCGCGAGAGTTCAGTGCTCTCTTGGCATGCGCAATTCAACCATATTCAACCGCCGAGAAGACTAGATTTCGATGCAACAGCTGCCGATCCTTCCAAATGACAAGCAATCTTGGCCTTTCTTTGATGTTCCAATTAAAGTGACTTTCTATCTCTTTCCTCTTTCTTCAACACAGATGTCGACGTGATTTCAGCAGAAACATTAGCGATCCGAATGCTGTCCGGTGGCCAGTACGGGAATGACGAACAGATGTTTACATGGGATACAGGAGGGGACGAAACCTGGCTCTATGTCCTCCGTGTTTACCTTAATGGTTATTATATCGAACCGTCACCCACCGACCTGCCTCCAGTGCCCGTGCCAAAACACGAACAAGAAGAATGCTGCACTATAGTTTGACACTGATTGGTACTTTGTATTACAACCGTTAGCAGAAGGGAAACTTGAATGGACTCGTGTAGTTGGCTCAATCACTAGTTTCTCGCCTGAAGACCCCGTCGGTCCCAGAGTAGGGCCTAGATTAGATAGCATGCTTTGAGAATTCAATCAAGCTTTGGTGCTCGCTGCATCGTCTTTGTTAAATGTAGCCTATACAGAATCGTGGGATTAGGCAATCACGGGACCCATATTTCCTAGGCGAGTACCGTCAAACATACTGGGGCCCTTCGTCCAACTCTAGATTATTCCTTTACCCTTGTGATACGTCAGAGATGACAGATTTGCGATAGTTTGTCAGTTATCCTTATTGCCTGAAGGGTTAGTCTGCTGAGAAAACCTTTTTTTGTTTCAATCTAGTTCGGTCTAGTTGTTTGTGCTCACAACTTCTGGCAATTACAAAGCTCTTGGTTTTTTTTATGGGAAGATTTCACTGAGCCAGTTCTGGGGACATCTTTCCGTGCTGTTTGATCAAAGAGAGCCGAGATCAAACCTAATTTCTCCAACAGTTCCGACACCAAAGGAGAAGCTATTAGCGGAGCATTGGTTTTTCTCGAAGATGACTGAATTTCAGCAGTCGATGAGATTTTGCATCAAAGTGTAACAACAGTCAGATAATGATATTTGGAAAAAGGAAATGCAACGTTGTTTTTCCATGTTTCCCTCTGTGTCAGCCTGACGAAGTACCATAAAGGTAGGATTGGTGTACGTGCATCAAACATACCTCCATTTTGTGAGGTGCATATCTGATGCAATGCACCATTCATGCATTATTTATATTTCCTCCTATGTTATGCTTATTTCATGCATCAGATCTCCCCTGTAATGCTTATTTTATACATCAAGTATGTATGAAACATGCTTCTTTTTTGGTCGAGACTAGCTAGCCGCTGTGTTGAGATTATACATGCTGTTACTTTATAGTAGCCGTCACCTTCAATGTGTGAACCGCCGTTGGATGCCTTGCGACTACAAAACAAGTGTTCAGATCCGATTAACTCGGTTCTTATTCAACACCCAGTGAAATATCTGAGAAATCCGTTAATCAATGTTGATGGCAATTTCCATGTGACAGGTATGTGTGCAGAGCAGCACAATAGTTTGAACAAGAATTAACCATGTGAAATCTACGAGCTACAGAAAGTAGTCCCCAGAACTGGTCTCCTGCGTAATTTTAGATGTTCGTGGTGAAATTTTTAAGGGTTTTGATTGGTGGTTCAAAGTTTGTGGAAGGTAACAAGTGTAACAATTTCTTCAGGTTCAATGTCCATTCTTTCTTATATTATTTCTATGCAATTGGTGCCGTGGTTTTCGTGGCGTGCTGGTGAAGTTGATCGTGAACGCCATACTTCCTCCTTCAGTTTTTTAACAATTCATCTCATGTTCCTTTGCTATTGTGCAACAAGTGCAGTGAGGTTTACTTTGACTTTTATTGGATTTTATTTTCTATTACAGTTCATTACTCGAAGTGAAATCTTTCCCAAACGTTGTTGTGGTGTTCTGTTGGTGTTGGTCAGTGTTGGTGTTGGTGTTGGTGTTGGTGAGGTGGAAGTCTTCAAGTCTATCCTGTTTCCAATACGATTGTTCTGTTCGTTGTTGGATTTTGTTGTGTTGCTTCATTCCTAGGGTTCCCTTCCCGGTTCAGATGTTTCCTGATACAAAAAGCTTTCCTTACTAATCAACCGTTTCACTGTCAAGGCCAATTCCGTGAAAACAAAATTATGTAGGGTGAACAAGGGAGTCGTCGGCCATCATGCAGTAGTTGGCCACCAATTGATACACCATCCGTTGCAGTGGAGTGTGGCTGATGAACAAATATCTGTCAGTTGATGGCCGACCATTGCATTTTGGCGTACTACTCGATGGTTCACCCTTCATAGAAATTGAAAGGCACCTGAAACCTGTAGTATTCATTTGAAACCTCTCAGTCAGAACTTTCTAATGAATACCTGTATGACAGAACTTCTGTTAGGTTTCAGGATTTGGTAGGAGATTATTCAATTTAAATGGAATTGCCAGTGGCAGTGGAAGGGTTCAAGGCAGTCGATGTGGCGGTAGGCCTGCAGGGCGTATGCTGGACAGACTTGGCCTAGCCGTGTCAGAATGACATTCACATTACCAATCTGAATGTTACCCATATCCATGTCGGTGTAACCACCACCTGTACAGTTGATGTTCAAATGGTGCATTTTGTAAACATATATATCCATTGTTTGATATGCATTAAGAGAGATGAGACATATTATTTTGTACATACTGATACCGTAACATTTTGTGTTAAATGCAGTTGCTTTCTGGACGAAAAGATAGAAAGTTTCTTGAATACAAAGTGCTTTAGTTTCCAGTGAAGTTTTTAGGGCTGTTGATGACAACTTAGTGAACGAACTCTCAGCTTGAAATCATTGTATAGATTTGTTACTCTGAATTTCTCTGTATCCAAGAGTGCTTAGAGCGTATTATTGAGGTGAACTTCAGGTGGCTAATCAGACACTGCCATCTACCATTTACTTCATGAACTGAAGACTGTTCCTTTGGACTCAACGTTGCCGAGTATCGTTTGAGAGTTCAACCGCTCAGTGCCATCTATATTTTGAAGAAGGAGAGGCAGCGGAACCATCAGCTCTCACAACATATTGATAGAATGGTGCGGCGTCAATTACTTCCTCATCAAGCTCCCCTGATTTTCCTTACTTGACGACGGCGACACACCTTCAGCCTCGAGTTGACATCGAACAGCATAAAAAAAAACAGGTTTATCAAAGCTGAAGGGCCAGTGTGATTGAAGACGGACAAGATGGCCGACAGTGTTCACAAATCTTACCTCCTATGAAACCACCAGTGTTCCCACCAAGATGTAACCATTTCATAAGCTCATTGTTACATGTTATATGGTTGATGTATATAGTTGTTTTTCGATGTGATTTAGGCTTTGATGGCCTGTTCATCCTGATGAAGGGAAGAACCTAGAGCTGTTTGTAACTGGAATGGTGACTTCAAGATTACAGTCAAACTAGTCTGAAGATTCTTAGTTCCAAGGTCCATCTGGACGAAGATTCACCCGTCAGAAGGTTCACGTGATCCGAAGGACGAGGCCTATCGAGAGTAGGCCCACTTGCGAACGTTCGGACCATTAGCAGTGAACCTTTGGACAAGTGAAGCTTCGGACTTCAAACGAACCTTCGGACTAACTGGATGTCATCGATTATGAAGTCGATTCCAATCCTACAGTGTTTTTATCGTTTCCATAATTGCGCTCTGGATTCATTCATTTTCTGCCAACTCAGCTAGATTTCAGTACTGAGGTATGCCAAGTGGACTCTAAACTCTTGGTAAATGTCTGAACGCTTCAAATGCTGGCTCCCTGAGACAGTCTTGACATACATTGGAAGAAAATGAAGGATTTCAAGTGACTCTTCGTTAAATATGCGTGAGTGTGGGTGTGCTTTGTTACAATGTGTACAAAAAATATCTGAATGTTTACATAATCGTGTATCATTGTGATTTCTGGAGGCCTCAACCTGTGGCTTGTTGATTCAACCACGAGTTGATGCCTGTCCTGATATCACATGGAGCAGTGTTGACATTGCTAAAGTACTCAACCAGATCAACTAGATTTTTACATAACAATCTAGTTTTCATCTAGTTTATGGGATATTATTTTATAAGGTAGCATTCGCAAATCTCTGTATTTTTAATCAAGTGGATCAAACTTTCGTGTTCCAACTGTGAGGCGCCATGTGGGAATTTAATTGTTTCCCAAAATTATTTGGATATAATGTCATTGTTTCAAACCATAAATACGTATTTTGACTTATTTCATCCAATAAAAGTATGAACAAAACCATTGGATTATTTTTCAAACCAGCAATTAGACTAAACATATGGTTTCATTCCATGAAACCTAGATAAATTCATGGTTTTGAAAACATAACTTGCTTTCAAACCATAACAAACTTATTTCAAACCATGAAATTCATGCATATTCATGGTTTTCAAATCACGAAAAATCGACAAAAATCTTGGTTTTCAAACCATAAATTTCACGTCGTCATGGATTGTAAACAATGCACATTGCACAAATCATGGTTTGCAAACCATAGTAATCCGCAAAAGCATGGTTTTCGATCCCATGATTACAGCAAAACTCATGGTTTACAAACCATGGAAATCGTCAAATCCATGGTATGCGTATAATTGTATGCGCAGTGGAACAATGGACTGATCCTCTGCCGTCAAAGCGCTCCGCAGTACTGTACGAGTGCAGCGGAACGGAACGAAACGAGGGCAGATACCAGTCTATGTTCTACTGCGCATACAATTATACGCATACCATGGATGTGGCGATTTCCATGGTTTGCAAACCATACGTTTTGCAGTAATCATGGTTTCCGAAACCATGCTTTTGTGGATCATCATGGTTTGCAAACCATGATTTTTGCAATTTGCATTGTTTTCAATCCATGATGCGTTCACATTATTATGGTTTGAAAACAAATAATTTTGCCGATTTGGTGGTTTTGTAAATCATTTTCATGGTTTGCAAACCATGAAATTGCATGAACTTCATGGTTTGAAAGTAAGTTATGTTTTCAAAGCCATGAATTTGTCTAAGTTTCCTGGGAATGAAACCATGTTTGGTATAAATTCTGGTTTGAATAATAATTTCCTGGTTTTGTTTGTAACTTTGTTATATGAAATAAGTCAAAATATATATATTTATGGTTTGAAACAATGACATTATATCCAAATAATTTTGGGAAACAATTAAATTCCCACATGGCGCCTCATATCCAACTGTAGATTGTCTGTAGAGTCGTGATGTTCATTTTCTTTGTCTGTATACAGTGGATTTGGTTTGGAAAGTGGCAAAAGACCGATGGTGTTCGCTAAATAAAGGCTCTGCTCCACGTGAGAGTTTTCTCGTACGAGTCGGCTTTTTATGGGCAGTCGTATCTGTCATTGGTCTAACGTAAGTCTAAGGAAACAAATTATGGGCAATTCACCATTATGGTGAACTGCCCATAAAGAGCCAACTCACGCTAGAAAGCTCTCAAGGGGAGAAGTATCTTTCGTCAAATTACCCCAACAACATCTTCGGAGACCACTTCAATGCCTTCATGATGGTGTAATGTCTTGGCGATTCCAGTGATGTTGTTGCCAATGTTTGATGTTTTTAGGGAAGGTCTAAAGTGCTGCTGGTGCCGTCATGTCTAATACCACAGATTGGAAGTCGACATTTAATAGCCAACGAAGTTTGATTTCTTGCTAATGGCTGGCAATTACAACCACTAAACATACCATAAATGTTGACTACAATCAAAGTCTAAGAGTATTAATGTTCTGGTATAATGTTTAAAACATACTTGTGAGTATGCTGTTCAAAACAGAAGAAACCGCTTAAGTTTGGCTGATACTTGTATTTTGTTCATGATGTCAATAGATATGTAACATATTTATTGTCTCTACGGAATTGCACAATGATAAGCACAATGTGTTATTACTTTGCTGTGGATGAGTTTCGCTGGCAGCCATCTTGCCAAAACTAGGTCATCACCATAGCAATTTTCTTCCAGCTGACAGATGATTGGTTCTCCCATCCCGTCGGGATATCACGATGGTGATGACCTAATTTTGGTAAGATGGCTGCCAAAAACTCATCTAAAAGAAACGGCAACGTATTTTTTGCCCAGTCACGAAGTGATATCTCCTTCTGTTATGTTTTATAAGCTGGAAGCGATGGTTAACGCTATGGTGTGCCTAATTTCTGGTGTATATTGATGTGTGTCTTAAAGGAAAAGCACAGTTTTTGGGGCAGACTTGGCCATGATGACAAAAAGTGAGGTTTAATCTTGGATGTGTACCAAAAGGCTCATATATAGTGTAATTGTATTCGGTGTGGTGCTTATCCCATCAAGGCCTACGGTCACTTCGCCCTTCGACTAGGCCCCTTGGATTGAGCGAGGGTAGGAGTGATTGAACGCTTGTCAGGGCGAGAGCTAGGTGCTTACCCTCGAATCCGAACTCGGTCGGAGGCGCTCCAGCCCGGCTTTGCCCTCCTTGGGTTTAGGAGTGAGAACTTGGTACCCCAGTGACATCCCAAGATGGTACATGTACATGGACCGTATTAATTGTACATAATAAAAGTGGATTTAGTTTTCATTGTCATGAATTTTCAATATTTTGATCGAAGTGCTGTACATACATCATCAAACTGCATCATTTGGTTTGTGCAACCCGGACCTTCTGCGCATAAAGATTGGTCCATTATAGTCTGCCATCCATCGATCGTGGGCCTCTTGACAAGGGCCTAAGCCTGCATGAAACAGCATTTTTAGTCTTCTTTCTGATACCAATGGAATGTAGACTTTAGAAGCCAATGATTGATACATTTGTCTGTGTTTTACACATGTAGATGATTGTACTCCTAGTCGTAGGGCCTAGATCTCTTCATATTGACAGATTAAAGCAAAACAATGACTGTTTTAGAAGTAGGGAAGACGACATGTGGTTTGCAATGTTAGAAACAAGTGTGGAATATTCGCACGCAATTTCGAATCGTAATTTCGACTCACCCTGTAAAAATTCTATCCTTATTTAGACTGCTAGGTTCTGAAAGCATCTCAATTTTTTTCCTGATAGTTGGTCAATTGAAGATTGCTCGTTTAATGTGCTTGATGATTTCCAAAGTCTATTTTTGACTCAATTGGGTGAATTGGTAACCTATTCTTGCCTTCCTCCTCGTCCTTTCTTCAAACAAGGAACCTTCCTTTTGCTATCACAAGACTGGTTCCCGCCTTTGCCACGAACGGATAGTAGCGCCGCGGGTGTGGAGCGGCAACGGATTGGAACCATTCTATGCTATCACTAGCCTCCCCTCTCCAATGATCTGTAGCAGGCATGCAACACGATTCTAGCAGTCCAGCTACATTTCGCTGTGTTCTCCTCAAATTTAAAGCTGAACCACCCTCTAAATGCTGGCGCATGCCGTATGGCTATAGACAAACTGTTGAAGGTCATGACCTTCTGGTTGCAAGGTCACGACCTTCTGGTGTCAAGGTCATCATAGACTTTTGATGTCTAAAACCCGAGATTCATGTGTAGCTTTTTATGTTACCATTCAGTGAATGTTATGTTAATGAATTTCAATCAACTGGATGTTATATTTTCATGCTACAAAATAAACATACCTCATATGTTACGATTGTATTCGTATCGAGTTTTTCATTCACACCTTCATTCCATTCACACCTACAGTAGGCCAGGATCTTCTATTTCGTCACTGATGTCTTGTTTTCACATTCAGTTTTCAAATAACGCTGCAAGAGACACTGCAAGAGACACTGGGGGAATATTGAATTCACCTTCGAATTTGTTTTCAGAATGAGACACCCCGTATATTTCTTTTTTGTTTGGTTTGATACTGCGTGAGCCACACCCAGGATATTTCCACCGTCACACAGATACAGATAGCAATAACTTTGAGCTTGCGTTCGCTGCACGAGAATCGATGAGAAAATATTGAACTTCAGCCTTGAAACGACAGCTGCTGTGCAGACAGTATAAGCCTACATAATGCAAAGTAGGAGGAAACCAGAGTCTCGTGAGCGCATGCGCTATCAAAAGTGATTTCATGCAGTCCGGCCCCTCTCCGTGACTGGGAAACGCGGGTCACCGAATCTACGATCTCCGAGGTGTCTAAAGCTGCTTTTCCACGAGGCGTTTGCGGGCGCGAAATAGGAGGCGGGCGCGGGTGGAAAAAATCGATCCAACGTAGTTCCCATTAGCTGTTTCACCCGCACCCGCTCCCGCCACCGAAACCGCGTCCGCAAACGTCTCGTGGAAAAGCAGCCTAACAGACGCCGAAGCACTACGCCACTTTGCGCTTCGCTCTGACTTCTCATGCGACTGGAATGTCAGTATGACTTTTCTTTAAACCGCATATTTATTTGAATCTTCTATTATGTAAATGATAGGCCTTAACCGTTTTGTTGTAATGTAGGTCATTCCGTCAATTTGAGAGACGTGCCATCCTTTTATCTTGCTTTTGATCTGTCACAAATACCTCGATCAAACCAGTACAGACGACCATACGCCCGTCATCTTCAAAGGAAACTATTCTACCATATCGATTACCCATTTTAACCAAAAAAATCATTCAATATGGCCTGATTTTGTTTCAATACGTGAGATATTCGAAAGGACATGCTCTGATTTTATCAATATATGTACCGGTAGTAACGATTTAGACAGGTGTATCATGACATTCTCGCGGGCGTGGCAGGGTTTTCCCGACCGTCTACAGCTGCTTCATCGTTTATTTTGGGGGTTTGGATACCGCGCGTCCCCCTGTGTGAGCTAACCAACCATCATGCCTGGCCTCATACTCTTCAACCGCCGATGGCATATCGGATCGGATGATTTCGTTTACCGTGGCGTACTGGAAATCCTTTTTCGTACTGCATGGTAAGTTGCATGGTGTCTTCAATGGTGTTACTTCCTTGTCTGGTGCCAAAAATGTCATCGAGAATGGGCCACGACCAAGTCCTCGACCATGCTGCACTCGAGAGCATGCTAGAAAGAGGGTTTCAATGTTGTTTCGTCATGTCTGCACTGGACTCCCTAATGGCAGAGGGGTAGGGGCTTTCGAAGGGCAACTCGACCGTTGAAAATTTTCGGTAGTCGCGTGTGTCATTGGTCACAGCGTAAAAGCCAGTTTCCCCTACAGCGGATTCTGCCGCGGTTTGCGGCGAGGCGGAGCGGTGCGGTTTTCAGAGGGTTTGGCTAATCCTTCGATGGTTTAACAATACATGGCCTGGGTTTGGCTAATCCTTCGATGGCTTAACAATACATGGCCTGGGTTTGGCTAATCCTTCGATGGCTTAACAATACATGGCCTGGGTTTGGCTAATCCTTCGATGGCTTAACAATACATGGCCTGGGTTTGGCTAATCCTGCTGATTACCTAATGCCTGTAAAAAAAACGTCCGCGTCGGCGCTGTACACATAGTGGAAACTGTTTTTCGTAAGAAACCAACAATTATGGTGCTTGCCCATTGAGAGCTCGTGCAAGAAACTCTCACAACGTGGAGCGCCGTTTGGATTTCTAACTGTCGAAATTTTTTTCAGGTCGATCGCCCTGTCTGTCGTCTACGTCATCCACAGGAAAACCTTCACCACCTGTGAGAAGGGAATGTTCCTCGAGATCTTCTACATCGGAATGATCGGTCTGAATCTCATCAGCATGTTGTTGACACTCGCTATCGTCTGCCTCAGTGCACGTGGCACAATCGCAGACGACCGTCCAAGACGGCTGTTACCAACTGCCCTCTACCTAAAACTCGTGTTTGGTTTTATCGTGGAATGCATCTTCTTGGTCGTCTCGGCGTACTGGGCCTTTGGCGACAAGGCGGAATGCGATGACGAAGTTGTAACGACGCTGAGGGTGGCAATGATTATGGGCCTAATGGTCATCATCTTCTTCCTGTTGAGTATCGGATTGTTCTTTGACCCTCTCGGAGGAAAAGCCCGCAGCAAGCAAAGCGACCTCGCTCAGTCATCTACCGCGGTGTGGACGAACAGGTAGGTCGAATCTCAGTGGTTCAAGACTCGCGAGTTGGAGCTCCGGGTTTGAATCTCGGCCAAGGCACTCTGCGTCACTGTTGTCTTCAACTGTTCCATGTCTTTTAGGTTTTTGATGTTGAGTGCTATGATTTCGCATCTTTCAGATGTGGCCGGCTCTGCTGCTGTATGGAGAGAGATGCCAACAATAAGGATAGCCTGATAACAGTTGCCAGGATTGTCGCCAACTTTTTTACGGTAAGCTTGGAGGAATTGTACTGAGTATAATTCCTCCAAGCGGTAAGTAACAATCTGCCAATTATTGGTCAGGCAGCACACTGTCGCCAACTCAGCTTTCTGACCAAGCACCGTCAGGTCCATGGCGTAAGGGAAGGCCTAGGATTGGTCTAGGAATGCTACCATCTGTATGTTGCACCTTTTGTGGCTGAATGTAGACCTACGGAGTGCCACGTGGACATAGCAGTTTTTAGCAACTGAAGGTGCTGGGGAGGAAGTTACGCGCAACCCGTCACATCAAACCCAATGTGAATAGGGCTATATGTCTAACTCTTGTCCACAGGGTATAGACTTGGTCCCGACAGACATCGCCGCAGGGTTCATACTCCTCGAAGAGGACCAGGACCGTCGAGGGGTGGACGAGGGCTACCAGCTGTCCCCATCAGACACCATGATCGAGAGCGGTGAAGATCCAGCGAGCGCGCAAGGCTCGCCAAGTGCCCCGATAGAGGACTGGTTAGATATCAACCGCATGATCCGCTACCTCAAGTTCGCCCAGGCAGCATTCGGATGGCCGATGTACATTGTCCTGAATGATTGTTCTGGGCCTTGTACCTTGGCAAAATACTACAAGTAAGGATTACTTTTTGAACAATCTATAGGGCAGTTTCTCTGGGTATAGGTTGGATTGGAGTCAGTCCGTTCGAAAAGACAGGTGATTAATTTTGTGTTTCAGATGTTGCCAAAGACCAGAAGTCGGCGGAGAGCTCGTGGATGACAACTGCTGTCAATGTAATCTTGCCGCCCTCCGGTTGACAGTGGAAATTCCTGAGACGGATATCATCTATGCAACATACCACAATAAAGTAAGTTTCATCAAACGCGAACGGAAAAACCGTCGCCACGGATGTTTACCGTGCGTCTCTGGGTGTCGCGGTTGCCAGCCTGGCACTACGTGTTCAACTTATAGGGAAGAAAGCAAGGACATGCGCGCTGTCTTCGTGGGTTGGATTCAATGTGACAAACTTCCTCTTTCAGTTATTCGAGGTGCCATTTTACGTCGCCTACGACCATGAACAGAAGGCAGTCGTTGTCGCGTCTCGCGGTCTCCTCTCCCTGGAGGACACAGTCGTTTCTCTTACCTTGGAGACAGAAAGCATCGACTTCAGCGAGTTACCGGATGAGGACAACCAGGCACATAAGGGCATCTTGGAGTCGGCAAAATATATCAAGAGTGAGCTAGACAGGTTGAAACTTTTAGAACGCGCCTTTGAGGAACATCCGGTAAGAATCTTGTGATCGTGTTGATACGTCAACGAACTTTGTCTTTTCCGGGGTTTGTGACAGCTTTGTTTTAACATCTGTTTTAACTGATTGCTGTCCATTTTTCCAGGACTACCAACTTATTCTGACCGGTTACAGCCTGGGAGCTGGACTCTCCGCCTGTCTTGCCATTCTCTATCACTCGCAATATCCAGGTCTCAAAGCATACGCGTTCGCCGTACCGCCAGTGCTGACGTAAGTCTTAAGAACTTCCTTCCAAGGATGCACCAAACACTTGAGATGGAACAGCAGGTTTCACCTCTCCCATGAAAAGACAATTTCGGTTCTCGCAGAGAGCTTCGCTATAAATACAATCTGAGATGACATGCGACCATTCCGAGAAGACCAGTGAACATTTTTGTCCTCCTACTTTCAGCCCGGCGATATCCCGATACGCCCAGGCGTTCATATGTTCGGTGGTGTTAGCCAAGGACATGGTGCCGCGCCTGAGTCTTGTCAATATGGAGGATCTGAAACTGAAAGTGCTGAGGCAAATTAAGTATAGCACACGGCCAAAGGTAGGTTCAGCGCCGTTAACCGACGAGGAAAAATCTCACGTGGAGCAGCGCTTTAGCTGACGTTTTCGTCTGCTAAACACCTGATAGACTGCGAACGCATTATAGGCCCCTACCACTTTCTTTGCCAAAGGGGACGCATTGCCAGGTATTCGTTCCGCTAAGGGGACGCATTGCCAGGTATTCGTTCCGCTGAGATATTGTAAGTTTTGCTATCAGTAGAGTAATTTCCAACGACCTGACTAGCGTCGCTCTTCATCATAACTCATTGATTTCAGTATCAAATCTTAGCCAGTGGTATCTGGCATATTCTCTGCGGCTGTCCTAAGGCGACCAGTGAAGCCCCAGCGTCCGGGTCAGAGGAGAAGGCGACAGATCAAGAGCCAAGTCACATAAGTCAGGTCAACCTAACAGAGGCAGGTGACGAGGTAGGCAGGATGGACGCACTGATGCCGAGTTATGTACTGACCTTACAACAGTGACTTTAGAGTACTAGAGACGAATTCGTCAGGTTGACATCATTTTTAGCCCGCTTGGCCGCAAGGCCCAGCAGGGCTTATGCTGTGGTTGGGGTCATTTAGTGGTGGTCTGTCGTGCGTTAGTCCGTACGGCGGTTCGGCGGTACGGCGCTTCGTCCGTAAACTTTTGGTTTGTTAGCGCTCTAGTGCCTTTATTTTTTGACGAATCTTTTTGGTCTTCGGTGGGACTATATATGGGCCTAAGATCTAGGTCGAGTTCGATTTTGAGCACGATTGGATTCCTATTTTGGCCTCCAGGGGGCGTTTTGTGAAAAATTTCAAAGGGCTATATTTTGATAATGGTTTGAACTATCATGTTGAAACTTTGTACACCTGTACCTCTAGGTTATAGCAACTTACAGACAAACTTTCGGTGAAATCTGATTCTTCACTTTGCCACTAGGGGGCCAAAACCAAAATCACTGAAAGTGCTATTTCTCCATAACCAAGAGATGGATTTTTGTCAAATTTTTTTCATGGGTATATCTAATAAGGATACATAAGATATAGTACCCGAGTTTTTAATTTGACCTACTTTTCAAGGTCACAGAGGTCAAAGTTCACCTGAAATTACGAATTTGTCTCTTCTTCTAATGGTTTGCATGTTCTTAGTCAAGAGATTAATATGGCAATTTGGCATGTTTGTACCTAAATGGCTTTTATGGGGTTGCTGATGATTCCCACCACTGTGCTTCAAGCCAAGCGGGCACAGTGCCATTGGCACTATTTTTTTCACTGTTCCTTTCAGAGTTGGGTGGATGGTGCTATTGCTAACTGTGAGAGAGACATCGGTACTCATCGACTTCTGAATGTCCCAGGGAAAATCATGAGAATCATTCAGGTCGGGTAAGTATGCTTTTGGATCAGAGGGAAACTGCTACCCCAACCTCAGCAGATACCCCCTGTATGTCATTCAAGGAACACCTCATTAGTGCCGACTGATCCTTTCTCACAACTTGAGAGTTGAAGCAGCTACTCCGTCAAGTATCAAACCCATGGTCACTCAGACACAAGTTCGATGTGCTACCATTTCACCACTAATGATGAAATACTAAAGCTTGGAGGAATTATACTATAATTCCTCCAAGACTAAAGCATGTGGCTGCATGTGGGCCCATGAAACCTTTTTTCGCCTGCATGTGCGTGTCGCGTGTGCCTTGATGTAAACTCAGTCTTAAACTCTCTCCTGTCAACACCATGGTGTAGAAGGAAGAGGGGAGCCCCCAACCTTAATTACTGNCCCCCCCCCCCCCCCCAGTGGATCTGTATCTAGCAATGAACTGTCATATCTTTCAGAAACAATGAATTCCGTTACCTGCTATGGACAAAGCAGGACGATCTCCGTGAGATCATAGTCAACCCTAAGATGCTGTGGGACCACTTCCCAACTCGGATGCTGGCCGCCTTCCAGTTTCTTGTGGACAACAAGCAGACACCTCTCGATCATCTTCCGTCTGTCCATCTTGAAAATTAAGACTTATGGAAAGCAATTAGCAGGAAGATGATGAATCTGTGTGTGCAGGCGCGGATCCCGGGGCGCCCCTTTTCGGTCAACAAATCTGTAAAACTGACCGTGAATTTCTGAAATTTGGAGCAAATCATTGAAATTCACTGAGATTTCAATGATTCTAGCACAGTGCGCCCCCTCTTTTCCGAAATTGTGGATCCGCCCCTGGTGTGCTACCGGTCTTAGGAGATCATGGGAGTGGGATGATCTCACCAAGAATGAGATGACTACATGTACATAGACATGAATTCATAAGCCATCTTGACAAATCAAGGCTTAGGGTCACTTAGCCCTCTTACTCTGCTGAGCGAGGGTAGGCATGACTGGAACGCTTGTCAGGGCAATATGTCATAAGTGTGTTGCCAGCAAGAAGGAGGCACTGGACAAGTAAATGGGTCATTTGAATAAAGACTAGTAAATGCTTTTACTTGAATTTTGCAATACAAATGCACTAGGCAATGCTGTACAAATCTGAAGTAAAAGCATTTGCTTGTCTTTACTCATATGACCCATTATCTGCCGAGTCTGACATAAGGATCAAGAAACAGTGAGGGATTGGTGCAACACAGAGGCCTTTTATTATTTATTGAAGAATGAAGTGTATTTATTCTTAAACGCCAGAATAAATTAAGCAGTAATCTGTACAAGATACAAAAGTATCCGATTCATAATACATTATGTCATCCTTGGATCAGACTCCTCTACATGTCATGTATTGATCACGTAATAACGAACGTCAAAGAGTAATTACATAAAGAATTAAAATCCAGGAAGTCTTGGTTATGCAACTTCAAACTAACCGTGACACCTTCTGTCTGTCACACTGAGGGCAAGTTAGATTCAACTAATATCACTCTGATGCTTTATTATGCACCAACTTTGCATCAATGGTATATTACGAGATCATTTGTACCCCAGCTAAATCAGGTCTAAACTATGAACAAATGTACATTGTTTCCCCGACGAGGTTTAGATGCAGGTCGCCCCCGTCTGTCACTCGATCCACTCCAAGGCTTTCCTCAGTAGGCTCTGGCCAAGGAACTTCATTCAGACAGAACAGGAATGGCTTGCATCTTGACCCAGTCAGTCAAACACTTAATGCTGCAGAACAAGATACAAACAATATGACAACATCTTGCAGGCAATTTAATTCAACATGAAATATCGCTGCCAAATTAGTGTCATGAATTACAACGGCTGTTAGTGTTACTCCACCTGGGGGCAGCACCTGAGATCCTGCAAGATGTAGCAATATTCAACAAAAACATCAAGCTAACACGTCAAAAAGAACACAAATCCTGTTTTTTCTAGTTTCAAATAATCGCATTGGTGGAAAAATGTCACGGGCAAGACCACCAAAGTCAACAGAACCATATAGTTCACAGCCAAACTGGTGGTGCGGTTACCTTGAGTAAATGAGTCTAATTGAGGTCCGGTTCTCAAGGCCCAGGGCTCAAAAGAGTTTCACTCCATCTCTGCCAAAGAATCTTGGGCCAAGTTTTGAGATTTTTCCCATGGAGTACACAGTCTTTGATTTGTGGCTGTAAAACTCAGATCGTTCAAGCTCTGAGGCGGCAATAGACAACATAACACACTGAGTACACTGGCGGAATGAAACCTGTTAAAAGTATTATGCTTCATTCATACTAAACAACACATCTGGGGTCTCAGAAAACACTCTGAATGTGCATGTGTGCATCTGAGATCATGGGTAATGCCATACATATACAGGTACTACGTGGACCTATACAGTGTATATCGCTGAAAGCTTATCTGCAAAAGGACCAACTACATTAAGTTAGTTGTGAGTTCAAAGGAATAGTGACATACAATACTGACTTCATGAAAAAAGAATGAAGTTGTGGCCATAGGTGCCTGTTGTTCAGCCATCTGCATATACATGTACTGCCAATGGCCTACAACCTACCAAGTGAAAATTCACAAGAAACTTTTTGCAGTATAACCAAATTCTACTCTGACCAAAGGGCACACAAAACATCACAGCGTGTCTTTTAAAATGCATAAAAACTGGAATAAGAATGCAGCATAAATTTGCCTTAATACCCTGTTCATCCAACACATCTTGCCCGCCACTAAGTCAAGCATGTGCATGCTACCAAATATCTACCTAGATAAATATCACTTTGAAACATACAGGCAAGTCTGTTGAAGTTTGACAGATGAGTACTGGTAAGTGAGTACCCGGTAGTTAAACAAGCAAAACAGCGTTCAACTGTGACATTGCAAGCTGGTCGTATTATGCTGTTAAATCGACTAATATCACCATACATGGTAACAAAGTCACTTTTCACTCAAGACCATATTTGGATGAGGAAAAACATGATGAGGGCTGATTATTCAAGGGATGGACTTTCAATTTTTCATTCAGTCGAATGGACAAATGAATGTTATCACACAATATTTACCAAGTTCTGGAAGAGCTCCAGATTGAGCATGTCTTGAATTCAGAGTTCTGCAGCATCGATAAGACATTATGATTTACCTGGAAGAAACAGAATGTTGGTTAGTGTCCTGAGCAAGCTATACATGTACATGTACATGAACTGTTTCTTTCTGCGCAGGCTTCTGGTATGACTAGAAGAAGCCCAATGAACTGGTCTTTACATTTATTAACTTCATTATCAGAGCAAAATCTCTGCCAAAGACAGACTTACCATTTTGAATCTTCCCTTTAGGTATGAACTTAATAGATTCACTGAATATTCAAAATCTTGATTTGCCCTCTTGGGGCCCATCTCCTATAAACTCATGGCCAAGACCATTACCACATTTTCCACAGGACACCTGCAAGAAAGTGACATGTGACAGTCAATATGGCTGGAGCATCCCATCCTAGCTAACATGTCTAGTTCCATTGACATCCACTCAGCTGATGAAATACTGGTGGGCTGGACAGGTTTCTCCCTCCTCAGCAGGGAGGAGACTATGCCCATGAAGAGAGGAACTTTTGATTGGTCATCAGGCAGGTAAATGTAATTCTTCAGACTGAAATTCACAAAGAATACTCACTTTATAAGCTGATGCAGTTTCAAAGTGCTTAGCAACACTGTCAGNCTTCAGTTTTTTAACAATTCATCTCATGTTCCTTTGCTATTGTGCAACAAGTGCAGTGAGGTTTACTTTGACTTTTATTGGATTTTATTTTCAATTACAGTTCATAACTCAAAGTGAAATCTTTCCCAAACGTTGTTGTGGTGTTCTGGTGGTGTTGGTCAGTGTTGGTGTTGGTGTTGGTGAAGTGGAAGTGGAAGTCCAAGTCTATCCTGTTTCCAATAAGATTGTTCTGTTCGTTGTTGGATTTTGTTGTGTTGCTTCATTCCTAGGGTTCCCTTCCCGGTTTGTTTCCCGATACAAAAAGCTCCCCTTACTAATCAAGTTCGCATTACTAACTATTAACCGTTTCACTGTCAAGGCCAATTCCGTGAAAATCAAAATGATATAGGGTGAACAAGGGAGTCGTCGGCCATCATGCAGTGGTTGGCCACCAATTGATACACCATCCGTTGCAGTGGAGTCTGGCTGAAGTATCTGTCAGTTGATGGCCGACCACTGCATTGTGGCGTACTACTCGATGGTTCACCCTTCATAGAAATTCAAAGGCACCTGAAACCTGTAGGTAGTCATTTGAAACCTCTCAGTCAGAACTTTCTAATGAATACCTGTGTGACAGGACTTCTGTTAGGTTTCAGGATTTGGTAGGAGATTATTCAGTTTAAATGGAATTGCCAGTGGCAGTGGAAGGGTTCAAGGCAGTCGATGTGGCGGTAGGCCTGCAGGGCGTATGCTGGACAGACTTGGCCTAGCCGTGTCGGAATGACATTCACATTACCAATCTGAATGTTACCCATATCCATGTCGGTGTAACCACCACCTGTACAGTTGATGTTCAAATGGTGCATTTTGTAAACATATATATCCATTGTTTGATATGCATTAAGAGAGATGAGACATATTATTTTGTACATACTGATACCGTAACATTTTGTGTTAAATGCAGTTGCTTTCTGGACGAAAAGATAGAAAGTTTCTTGAATACAAAGTGCTTTAGTTTCCAGTGAAGTTTTTAGGGCTGTTGATGACAACTTAGTGAACGAACTCTCAGCTTGAAATCATTGTATAGATTTGTTACTCTGAATTTCTCTGTATCCAAGAGTGCTTAGAGCGTTATTGATGAACTTCAGGTGGCTAATCGGACACTGCCATCTACCATTTACTTCATGAACTGAAGACTGTTTCTTTGGACTTAGCGTTGCCGAGTATCGTTTGATAGTTCAACCGCTCAGTGCCATCTATATTTTGAAGAAGGAGATGCAGCGGAACCATCAGCTCTCACAAGATATTGATAGGATGGTGCGGCGTCAATTACTTCCTCATCAAGCTCCCCTGATGTTCCTTACTTGACGACGACGACGACCTTCAGCCTCGAGTTGTTGACATCGAACAGCATCAGAAGAAGACAGGTTTGTCAAAGCTGAAGGCCCAGTGTGATTGGTTGAAGAGGACAAGATGGCCGACAGTTCATAAATTACCTCCAATGAAACCACCAGTGTTCCCACCAAGATGTAACCATTTCATAAGCTCATTGTTAAATGTTATATGGTTGATGTATATAGTTGTTTTTCGATGTGATTTAGGCTTTGATGGCCTGTTCATCCTGATGAAAGGAAGAACCTAAAGCTGTTTGTAACTGGAATGGTGACTTCAAGATTACAGTCAAACTTGTCTGAAGATTCTTCCAAGGTCCATCTGGCCGAAGATTTATCGGTCAGAAGGTTCATGAGATCCGAAGGACGAGGCCTGTCTGTCGACAGTAGGCCTACTTGCGAACGTTCGGACTACTAGCAGTGAACCTTCGGACAAGTGAAGCTTCGGACTTCAAACGAACCTTTGGACTAACGGGATATCATCGATTATGAAGTCGATTCCAATCCTACAGTGTTTTTTATCGTTTCCATATTGACGCTCTGGATTCATTCATTTTCTGCCAACTCAGCTAGATTTCAGTGCTGAGGTATGCCAAGTGGACTCAAAAGTCTTGGTAAATGTCTGAACGCTTCAAATGCTGGCTCCCTGAGACAGTCTTGACATACATTGGAAGAAAATGAAGGATTTCAAGTGACTCTTCGTTAAATATGCGTGAGTGTGGGTGTGCTTTGTTACAATGTGTACAAAAAATATCTGAATGTTTACATAATCGTGTATCATTGTGATTTCTGGAGGCCTCAACCTGTGGCTTGTTGATTCAACCACGAGTTGATGCCTGTCCTGATATCACATGGAGCAGTGTTGACATTGCTAAAGTACTCAACCAGATCAACTAGATTTTTACATAACAATCTAGTTTTCATCTAGTTTATGGGATATTATTTTATAAGGTAGCATTCGCAAATCTCTGTATTTTTAATCAAGTGGATCAAACTTTCGTGTTCCAACTGTAGATTGTCTGTAGAGTCGTGATGTTCATTTTCTTTGTCTGTATACAGTGGATTTGGTTTGGAAAGTGGCAAAAGACCGATGGTGTTCGCTAAATAAAGGCTCTGCTCCACGTGAGAGTTTTCTCGTACGAGTCGGCTTTTTATGGGCAGTCGTATCTGTCATTGGTCTAACGTAAGTCTAAGGAAACAAATAATGGGCAATTCACCATTATGGTGAATTGCCCATAACTTAAGAGCCAACTCACGCTAGAAAGCTCTCAAGGGGAGAAGTATCTTTCGTCAAATTACCCCAACAACATCTTCGGAGACCACTTCAATGCCTTCATGATGGTGTAATGTCTTGGCGATTCCAGTGATGTTGTTGCCAATGTTTGATGTTTTTAGGGAAGGTCTAAAGTGCTGCTGGTGGCGTCATGTCTAATACCACAGATTGGAAGTCGACATTAATAGGCAACGAATACTAATGTCTTGCCAATGACTGGCAATGACAACCACTAAACATACCATAAATGTTGACTACAATCAAAGTCTAAGAGTATTAATGTTCTGGTATAATGTTTAAAACATTGTGAGTATGCTGTTCAAAACAGAAGAAACCGCTTAAGTTTGGCTGATACACTTGTATTTTGTTTATGATGTCAATAGATATGTAACATATTTATTGTCTCTACGGAATTGCACAATGATAAGCACAATGTGTTATTACTTTGCTGTAGATGAGTTTTACTGGCAGCCATCTTGCCAAAATTACGTCATCACCATGGCAATTTTCTTCCAGCTGACAGATGATTGGTTCTCCCATCCCCGTCGGGGATATCACCATGGTGATGACCTAATTTTGGTAAGATCAGTGGCTGCCAAAAACTCATCTAAAAGAAACGGCAAAGTATCTTTTGCCCAGTCACGAAGTGATATCTCCTTCTGTTATGTTTTATAAGCTGGAAGCGATGGTTAACGCTATGGTGTGCCTAATTTCTGGTGTATATTGATGTGTGTCTTAAAGGAAAGGAAAAGCACAGTTTTTGGGGCAGACTTGGCCATGATGACAAAAAGTGAGGTTTAATCTTGGATGTGTACCAAAAGGCTCATATATAGTGTAATTGTATTCGGTGTGGTGCTTATCCCATCAAGGCCTACGGTCACTTCACCCTTCGACTAGGCCCCTTGGATTGAGCGAGGGTAGGAGTGATTGAACGCTTGTCAGGGCGAGAGCTAGGTGCTTACCCTCGAATCCGAACTCGGTCGGAGGCGCTCCAGCCCGGCTTTGCCCTCCTTGGGTTTAGGAGTGAGAACTTGGTACCCCAGTGACATCCCAAGATGGTACATGTACATGGACCGTATTAATTGTACATAATAAAAGTGGATTTAGTTTTCATTGTCATGAATTTTCAATATTTTGATCGAAGTGCTGTACATACATCATCAAACTGCATCATTTGGTTTGTGCAACCCGGACCTTCTGCGCATAAAGATTGGTCCATTATAGTCTGCCATCCAGCGATCGTGGGCCTCTTGACAAGGGCCTAAGCCTGCATGAAACAGCATTTTTAGTCTTCTTTCTGATACCAATGGAATGTAGACTTTAGAAGCCAATGATTGATACATTTGTCTGTGTTTTACACATGTAGATGATTGTACTCCTAGTCGTAGGGCCTAGATCTCTTCATATTGACAGATTAAAGCAAAACAATGACTGTTTTAGAAGTAGGGAAGACGACATGTGGTTAATTGCAATGTTAGAAACAAGTGTGGAATATTCGCACGCAATTTCGAATCGTTTTTGACTCACCCTGTAAAAAATCTATCCTTATTTAGACTGCTAGGTTCTGAAAGCATCTGAATTTTTTTCCTGATAGTTGGTCAATTGAAGATTGCTCGTTTAATGTGCTTGATGATTTCCAAAGTCTATTTTTGACTCAATTGGGTGAATTGGTAACCTATTCTTGCCTTCCTCCTCGTCCTTTCTTCAAACAAGGAACCTTCCTTTTGCTATCACAAGACTGGTTCCCGCCTTTGCCACGAACGGATAGTAGCGCCGCGGGTGTGGAGCGGCAACGGATTGGAACCATTCTATGCTATCACTAGCCTCCCCTCTCCAATGATCTGTAGCAGGCATGCAACACGATTCTAGCAGTCCAGCTACATTTCGCTGTGTTCTCCTCAAATTTAAAGCTGAACCACCCTCTAAATGCTGGCGCATGCCGTATGGCTATAGACAAACTGTTGAAGGTCATGACCTTCTGGTTGCAAGGTCACGACCTTCTGGTGTCAAGGTCATCATAGACTTTTGATGTCTAAAACCCGAGATTCATGTGTAGCTTTTTATGTTACCATTCAGTGAATGTTATGTTAATGAATTTCAATCAACTGGATGTTATATTTTCATGCTACAAAATAAACATACCTCATATGTTACGATTGTATTCGTTCGACTTTTTCATTCACACCTTCATTCCATTCACACCTACAGTAGGCCAGGATCTTCTATTTCGTCACTGATGTCTTGTTTTCACATTCAGTTTTCAAATAACGCTGCAAGAGACACTGCAAGAGACACTGATATTGAATTCACCTTCGAATTTGTTTTCAGAATGAGACACCCTGTATATTTCGTTTTTGTTTGGTTTGATTATACCTAAGCCACACCCAGGATATTTCCGCCGTCACACAGATAAGATAGCAATAACTTTGAACTTGCGTTCGCTGCACGAGAATCGATGAGAAAATATTGAACTTCAGCCTTGAAACGACAGCTCCTGTGCAGACAGTATAAGCCTACATAATGCAAAGTAGGAGGAAACCAGAGTCTCGTGAGCGCATGCGCTATCAAAAGTGATTTCATGCAGTCCGGCCCCTCTCCGTGACTGGGAAACGCGGGTCACCGAACCTACGATCTCCGAGGTGTCTAAAGCTGCTTTTCCACGAGGCGTTTGCGGGCGCGAAATAGGAGGCGGGCGCGGGTGGAAAAAATCGATCCAACGTATTTCCCATTAATAGCTGTTTCACCCGCACCCGCTCCCGCCACCGAAACCGCGTCCGCAAACGTCTCGTGGAAAAGCAGCCTAACAGACGCCGAAGCACTACGCCACTTTGCGCTTCGCTCTGACTTCTCATACCACTGGAATGTCAGTATGACTTTTCATTAAAGCGCATATTTATTTGAATCTTCTATTATGTAAATGATAGGCCCTAACCGTTTTGTTGTAATGTAGGTCATTCCGTCAATTTGAGAGACGTGCCATCCTTTTATCTTGCTTTTGATATTTCACGAATGACTCGATCAAACCACTACAGACGACCGTACGCCCGTGATATCTTCAAAGGAAACTATTCTACCATATCGATTACCCATTTTAACCAAAAAAATCATTCAATATGGCCTGAATTTGTTTCACCGTGTTTCAATACCTGAGATATTCGAAAGGACATGCTCTGATTTTATCAATATATGTACCGGTAGTAACGATTTAGACAGGTGTATCATGACATTCTCGCGGGCGTGGCAGGGTTTTCCCGACCGTCTACAGCTGCTTCGTCGTTTATTTTGGGGGTTTGGATACAACGCGTCCCCCTGTGTGAGCTAACCAACCATCATGCCTGGCCTCATACTGTTCAACCGCCGATGGCATATCGGATCGGATGATTTTGTCTACCGTGGCGTACTGGAAATCCTTTTTAGGACTGCATGGTAAGTTGCATGGTGTCTTCAATGGTGTTACTTCCTTGTCTGGTGCCAAAAATGTCATCGAGAATGGGCCACGACCATGTCCTCGACCAAGCTGATCAGAGAGCATGCAAGAAAGGGTTTCAACATTGTTTTGTCATGTCTGCACCGGATTCCTTCATGGGAGATAGGGGGTAGGGGCTTTCGAAGGGCAACTCGACCGTTGAAAATTTTCGGTAGTCGTGTGTGTCATTGGTCACAGCGTAAAAGCCAGTTTCCACTATACAGTGGATTCCGCCGCGGTTTGCGGCGGGCGGTGCGGTTTTCAGAGGGTTTGGCTGATCCTTCGATGGCTTAACAATACATGGCCTGGGTTTGGCTAATCCTTCGATGGCTTAAC
>NMRB01000078.1:201181-226287 GCA_002633025.1 Notospermus geniculatus
CTCGTGTTTGGTTTTATTGTGGAGTGCATTTTTTTGGTCGTCTCGGCGTACTGGGCCTTTGGCGACAAGGCAGAATGCGATGACGAAGTTGTAACGACGCTGAGGGTGGCAATGATTATGGGCCTAATGGTCATCATCTTCTTCCTGTTGAGTGTCGGTTTGTTCTTTGACCCTCTCGGAGGAAAAGCCCGCAGCAAGCAAAGCGACCTCGCTCAGTCATCTACCGCGGTGTGGACGAACAGGTAGGTCGATTCTTAGTGGTTCAAGACTCGCGAGTTGGAACTCCGGGTTCGAATCTCGGCCAAGCCACTCTGCGTCACTGTTGTCTTCAACTGTTCCATGTCTTTTAGGTTTTTGATGTTGAGTGCTATGATTTCGCATCTTTCAGATGTGGCCGGCTCTGCTGCTGTATGGAGAGAGATGCCAACAATAAGGATAGCCTGATAACAGTTGCCAGGATTGTCGCCAACTTTTTTACGGTAAGCTTGGAGGAATTGTACTGAGTATAATTCCTCCAAGCGGTAAGTAACAATCTGCCAATTATTGGTCAGGCAGCACACTGTCGCCAACTCAGCTTTCTGACCAAGCACCGTCAGGTCCATGGCGTAAGGGAAGGCCTAGGATTGGTCTAGGGATGCTACCATCTGTATGTTGCACCTTTTGTGGCTGAATGTAGACCTACGGAGTGCCACGTGGACATAGCAGTTTTTAGCAACTGAAGGTGCTGGGGAGGAAGTTACGCGCAACCCGTCACATCAAACCCAATAGGGCTATGTCTAACTCTTGTCCACAGGGTATAGACTTGGTCCCGACAGACATCGCCGCAGGGTTCATACTCCTCGAAGAGGACCAGGACCGTCGAGGGGTGGACGAGGGCTACCAGCTGTCCCCATCAGACACCATGCTTGAGAGCGGTGAAGATCCAGCGAGCGCACAAGGCTCGCCGAGTGCCCCGATAGAGGACTGGTTAGACATCAACCGCATGATCCGCTACCTCAAGTTCGCCCAGGCAGCATTCGGATGGCCGATGTACATTGTCCTGAATGATTGTTCTGGGCCTTGTACCTTGGCAAAATACTACAAGTAAGGATTACTTTTTGAACAATCTATAGGGCAGTTTCTCTGGGTATACGTTGGATTGGAGTCAGTCCGTTCGAAAAGACAGGTGATTAATTTTGTGTTTCAGATGTTGCCAAAGACCAGAAGTCGGCGGAGAGCTCGTGGATGACAACTGCTGTCAATGTAATCTTGCCGCCCTCCGATTGACAGTGGAAATTCCTGAGACGGATATCATCTATGCAACATACCACAATAAAGTAAGTTTCATCAAACGCGAACGGAAAAACCGTCGCCACGGATGTTTACCGTGCGTCTCTGGGTGTCGCGGTTGCCAGCCTGGCTCTACGTGTTCAACTTATAGGGAAGAAAGCAAGGACATGCGCGCTGTCTTCGTGGGTTGGATTCAATGTGACAAACTTCCTGTTTCAGTTATTCGAGGTGCCATTTTACGTCGCCTACGACCATGAACAGAAGGCAGTCGTTGTCGCGTCTCGCGGTCTCCTCTCCCTGGAAGACACGGTCGTGTCTCTCACCTTGGAGACAGAACGCATCGACTTCAGCGAGTTACCGGACGAGGACAACCAGGCACATAAGGGCATCTTGGAGTCGGCAAAATATATCAAGAGTGAGCTAGACAGGTTGAAACTTTTAGAACGCGCCTTTGAGGAACATCCGGTAAGAATCTTGTGATCGTGTTGATACGTCAACGAACTTTGTCTTTTTCCGGGGTTTGTGACAGCTTTGTTTTAACATCTGTTTTAACTGATTGCTGTCCATTTTTCCAGGACTACCAACTTATTCTGACCGGTTACAGCCTGGGAGCTGGACTCTCCGCCTGTCTTGCCATTCTCTATCACTCGCAATATCCAGGTCTCAAAGCATACGCGTTCGCCGTACCGCCAGTGCTGACGTAAGTCTTAAGAACTTCCTTCTAATGATGCGCCAAACACGTGAGATGGAACAGCAGTGTTCACCTCTCCCATAGATAGACAATTCGGTTCTCGCAGATAGCTTCGCAATAAATACAATCTGAGATGACATGCCGACCATTCCGAGAGGACCAGTAAACATTTTTGTCCTCCTACTTTCAGCCCGGCGATATCCCGATACGCCCAGGCGTTCATATGTTCGGTGGTGTTAGCCAAGGACATGGTGCCGCGCCTGAGTCTTGTCAATATGGAGGATCTGAAACTGAAAGTGCTCAGGCAAATTAAGTATAGCACACGGCCAAAGGTAGGTTCAGCGCCGTTAACCGACGAGAAATCTCACGTGAAGCAGCACTTTTAATGGACGTTTTCGTCTGCTAAACACCAGGGCGGGCCGTCACGAAACTCCGATAGCATTAACATTGCCTAACAGAGCTGTATGCAATGGCTTTTACCATTACAGAAATTCTCTGTAATGCCTGGCTTTCACTGACGCTACGAATGTCCCGAATCGCCCCGAATCTGAAAGTTGTCGGGTTCGCAGATAATTCTCAAACGATTCTTGCAGTTCCTAAGTGATTCTTAGTTGATTCCTGAACATTCGTACTGTTCGCGTGAGTTTCTGTTTGTCAAAAACATTCGTGGGAGCGTTCACGAATTCCACGACACAAATTCAACTACGAAATACAAATTCAAAGAATCATGTAAGAATTGTACGAATAAGGTACGGCTCACTTACGAATATTCGTGGCCGATTCGTGATAGATCCGTACTTGATTCATAAATACATTCGGGACATTCGTGCCTGTTTCGGGATGTTTTCGGCGTGGGTCCACAAATTTGATGGAGACACGAATGGCCAAGAATAGCCCAGAATGCAAAGGAATCGACTACGAAGCTGTTACGGACGATAAGAAAGGGTTACGAAGTGTTTACGATCTATACGAATTTGAAATTCCTATAGATCGTCGGGACATTCGTAGCGTCAGTGAAAGTGGGGCATCATGGACCCACGCCGAAAACAGGCAGGAATGTCTCGAATGTATTTACGAATCAAGTACGACTATTCGTAAGTGAGTCGGTACCTTATTCGTACAATTCTTACACGATTCTTTGAATCCGTACTTGTTTCTTAACCCATTCTTGACATTCGGCATATTTTTCAAGCCGATTAACCACGAATTGGAAAATTTCAGATTCGGGGTGATTCGGGACATTCGTAGCGTCAGTGAAAGCCAGGCATTAGGCCCTGTTAGTGCTATCGGAGTTCCGTGGCGGTCGGCCCTGATAGACTGCGAACGCATTGTAGGCCCCTACCACTTTCTTTGCCAAAGGGGCCGCATTGCCAGGTATTCTTTCCGCTGAGATATTGTAAGAGTTGCTATCAGAGTAATCTCCAACGACCTAACGTCTCTATTCATCCTAACTCATTGGTTTCAGTATCAAATCTTAGCGAGTGGTATCTGGCATATTCTCTGCGGCTGTCCTAAGGCGACCAGTGAAGCCCCACCGTCCGGGTCAGAGGAGAAGACGACAGATCAAGAGCCAAGTCACATAAGTCAGGTCAACCTAACAGAGGCAGGTGACGAGGTAGGCAGGATGGACGCACTGATGCCGAGTTATGTACTGACCTTACAACAGTGACTTTAGAGTACTAGACGAATTCGTCAGGTTGACATCATTTTTTTCACTGTTCCTTTCAGAGTTGGGTGGATGGTGCTATTGCTAACTGTGAGAGAGACATCGGTACTCATCGACTTCTGAATGTCCCAGGGAAAATCATGAGAATCATTCAGGTCGGGTAGGTATGCTTTTGGATCAGAGGGAAACTGCTTAACCAGCCTCAGCAGATACCCCGGTATTACCGCCGGGGTATCTGCTGAGGTTGGGGTAGCAGTTACACAAGGAACAGCTCATTCTGTACCCACTGATCCATTCTCACATTAAATATTCTCGGCCCCTAGACACAAGCCTGATACCCAACCACTACCATGATGAAATACAGAGGTGGGTGGGCGCATGTAAGTAAAACCGAGGATGGTGTAGACAGTCTGAGTCTCCTTCCTTTGCCCCTGTCGTTCTTCAAGTGGATCTGGTTTCAAGGAATGACCTATTGTATCTTTCAGAAACAATGAGTTCCGTTACCTGTTATGGACGAAGCAGGACGATCTCCGTGAGATCATAGTCAACCCTAAGATGCTGTGGGACCACTTCCCAACTCGGATGCTGGCTGCCTTCCAGTTTCTTGTGGACAACAAGCAGACACCTCTCGATCATCTTCCCTCTGTCCATCTTGAAAATTAAGACTTATGGAAAGCAATTACATAGCAGGAAGATGATGAATCTGTGTGTGTAGGCTCGGATCCAGGGGGCGCACCCGGCACGCCCCCCCCCCTTTCGGCCAACAAATCTGTAAAATTGACCGTGAATTTCTGAAATTTGGAGCAAATCATTGAAATTCACCGCAGATTTCAATGATTCTAGCACAGTGCACCACCTCTTTTCCGAAATCGTGGATCCGCCCCTGGTGTGCTACCAGTCTTAGGAGATCATGGGAGTGGGATGATCTCACCAAGAATGAGATGACTACATAGACATGAATTCAAAAGCCATTTTGACTAATCAAGGCTTATGGTCACTTAGCCCTCTTACTCTGCTGAGCGAGGGTAGGCATGACTGGAACGCTTGTCAGGGCAAGATGTCATAAGTGTATTGCCAGCAAGAAGGAGGCACTGGACAAGTAAATGGGTCATATGAATAAAGACTAGTAAATGCTTTTACTTGAATTTTGCAATACAAATGCACTAGGCAATGCTGTACAAATCTGAAGTAAAAGCATTTGCTTGTCTTTACTCATATGACCCATTATCTGCCGAGTCTGACATAAGGATGAAGAAAGAGTGAGGGATTGGTGCAACACAGAGGTCTTTTATTATTTATTGAAGAATGAAGTGTATTTATTCTTAAACGCCAGAATAAATTAAGCAGTAATCTGTACAAGATACAAAAGTATCCGACTTGTAATACATTATGTCATCCTTGGATCAAACGCCTCTACATGTCATGTAACTTGATCACGTTAATAAGGAACGTCAAAGAGTAATTACATAAACTATTAAAATCCAGGAAGTTTTGGTTATGCAACTTCAAACTAACCGTGACATCTTCTGTCTGTCACACTGAGGGCAAGTTAGATTCATCTAATATCACTCTGATGCTTTATTATGCACCAACTTTGCATCAATGGTATATTACGAGATCATTTGTACCCCAGCTAAATCAGGTCTAAACTATGAACAAATGTACATTGTTTCCCCGACGAGGGTTAGATGCAGGTCACCCCCGTCCGTCACTCGATCCACTCCAAGGCTTTCCTCAGTAGGCTCTGGCCAAGGAACTTCATTCAGACAGGACAGGAATGGCTTGCATCTTCACCCAGTCAGTCAAACACTTAATGCTGCAGAACAAGATACAAACAATATGACAACATCTTGCAGGCTATTTAATTCAACATGAAATATCGCTGCCAAATTAGTGTCATGAATTACAACGGCTGTTAGTGTTACTCCACCTGGGGGCAGCACCTGAAATCCTGCAAGATGTAGCAATATTCAACAAAAACATCAAGCTAACACGTCAAAAGAACACAAATCCTGTTTTTTCTAGTTTCAAATAATCGCATTGGCGGAAAAATGTCACGGGCAAGACCGCCAAAGCCGCCAACAGAACCATACAGTTGATAGCACCAAACTGGTGGTGCGGTTATCTTGGGTAAATGAGTCTAATTGAGGTCCGGTTCTCAAGGCCCAGGGCTCAAAAGAGCTCCACTGCATCTCTGCCGAAGAATCGTGGGCTAAGTTTTGAGATTTTCCCCATGGAGTACACAGTCTTTGATTTGTGGCTGTAAAGCTCAGATCGTTCAAGCTCTGAGGCGGCAACAGACAACTTAACACACTGAGTACACTGGCGGAATGAAACCTGTTAAAAGTATTATGCTTCATTCATACTACTAAACAACACATCTGGGGTCTCAGAAAACACTCTGAATGTGCATGTGTGCATCTGAGATCATGGGTAATGCCCATACATATACAGGTACTACGTGTCTATACAGTGTATATCATGAAAGCTTATCTGCAAAAGGACCGACTACATTATGTTGCGAGTTGAAAGGAATAACAACATACAATACTAACTTCATGAAAAAAGAATGGAGTTGTGGCCATAGGTGCCTCTTGTTGAGCCATCTGCTCAGGCCAAGTACATACTGCCAATGGCCTACAACCTACCAAGTGAAAACTCACAAGAAACTTTTTGCAATACATGTATAACCAAATTCTACTCTGACCAAAGGGCACACAAAACATCACAGCGTGTTTTTTAAAATGCATAAAAACTGGAATAAGAATGCAGCATAAATTTGCCTTAATACCCTGTTCATCCAACACATCTTGCCCGCCACTAAGTCAAGCATGTGCATGCTACCAAATATCTACCTAGATAAATATCACTTTGAAACATACAGGCAAGTCTGTTGAAGTTTGACAGATCAGTGAGTACCCGGTAGTTAAACAAGCAAAACAGCGTTCAGCTGTGACATTGCAAGCTGGTTGTATTATGCTGTTAAATCGACTAATATCACCATACATGGTAACAAAGTCACTTTTCACTCAAGACCATATTTGGATGAGGAAAAACATGATGAGGGCTGATTATTCAAGGGATGGACTTTCAATTTTTCATTCAGTCGAATGGACACATGAATGTTATCACACAATATTTACCAAGTTCTGGAAGAGCTCCAGATTGAGCGTGTCTTGAATTCGGAGTTCTGCAGCATCGATAAAACATTATGATTTACCTGGAAGAAACAGAATGTTGGTTAGTCTCCTGAGCAAGCTACATGTAAACATGTACATGAACTGTCTCTTTCTTTCTGCGCAGGCTTCTGGTATGGCAAGAAGAGGCCCAATGAACTGGTCTTTACATTTAATTACTTCACTATCAGAGCAAAATCTCTGCCAAAGACCAACTTACCATTTTGAATCTTCCCTTTAGGTATGAACTTAATAGATTCACTGAATATTCAAAATCTTGATTTGCCCTCTTGGGGCCCATCTCCTATAAACTCATGGCCGAGACCATTACCACATTTTCCACAGGACACCTGCAAGAAAGTGACAGTGTGACAGTCAATAAGGCTGGAGCATCCCATCCTATCTAACATGTCTAGTTCCATTGACGGTCCACTCAGCTGATGAATTACTGGTGGGTTGAACATGTTTCTCCCTCCTCAGCAGGGAGGAGACTACGCCCATGAAGAGAGGAACTTTTGATTGGTCATCAGGCACTGGCAGGTAAATGTAATTCTTCAGACTGAAATTCACAAAGAATACTCACTTTATAAGCTGATGCAGTTTCAAAGTGCTTAGCAACACTGTCAGGACGGATAGTGTCTGTGAATGCTGGCCAAGGCGAAGAATGTTCAAATTTCACTCGACTTGAAAACAAGGGGTGATCACACTGAGAACAAGCGTAGATACCTGTAACAGACAAAATTGGAAATCGATTGATTAGGGAAGAACACGAGGTTAAAGGCCTAGGACGACGGGACTCTAGGCACTTTCAACATGTTAGGCCTAGTTCCTAATGTATGAACATCGCCAGATGACTCACTATGACTGTGGTCATGAATGAGGTGTATGATGTCATGGAATGAACAGATAAATGAAGACTGACAGTGACATGACCCCCCCACCACCACCACATGCACCACCATGCCCAGACAACCACAAACAAAAAGAACCTTTCTGAACGTCGTTTACCAACCGTTTTGAAAGTGGTCACGGTATTTCTCACCGCCAAACCAACTGCAAAAGGACATGTTCAATATCTTCTTTCTTATCAAGCAGAAGACACTTGATTTTAGAGTTCCTGGACTGTAAAAATGGGAGTTTTGTGCCCTCTTTTTGACACCAAATTGCAGGGTTTCGAAAGAGGACGAGTGTCGCCACCTGGAAGTAGGTCGTTAAACTAGACGACAATTTGGAGCTCTTCACTGATTTTTCGTGAATGGAGGCAGAAATGTCCAAGAAACCGAAAATGGAGAACGAAGATTCTGGTACGTCAGTTTTGCGACGAAAAAACTGCCTATTATTATCAAACTATTGGAAAAAAACTCAAAGGCGTCGTTTCAAAATAAACAGTATTAACTTACCCAACGAAATATTGCATTTGCCTTTCCTTATTCTCTGAGTTATTGTTAAATTTCCAACACCGAAATTTCGAAAGCGGCATCCATTCCACAACGTCACATGCATTGCACGTTGCATGCATTGCAATGCATTGCACTGCGCTATACATGCAGTCTGTCTAGTCTGAAAATAGGCTATAGTGACTTTATCCTACTCTAATTACGAATGAATTGGCAAGTGAGGTACCTAACATCACACACTCCACAGTATCACAAGCCAGCTGCTGCTACACACAAGTGCTTGGCTTTTATGGCCCCTCTACTACTAGGCCTACTGTTCATTCCAGTTCTGACCACGTGAACGCAGGAGCAGCTGCCCACCCCTACGAAAAATCGACGCAACCACGCAAAACAAAGCGCTCGTAGCGGCCAAATCGTGGAACTACACTTTGTACACAACCTCGCGTGCAAATGTACAGGGGTCAAAATATCGAGAAATAGTGGGAATATCGCGATGAAACTTGGATTATAAGATACCGGCAAGAAAGACAAGTCGATTGACGTATGATTCATCAAAATCGGCCCAGGCGTTGCGGAGCTATCGTTGATAAACCTCGCGCCACTCAGAACTGGAATGAACAGTAGTCTAGTCTCATTCATAGACATGATCTTTTTTGCAGGCCCAACTGAGGCTGAGGTGAATAATACAACAGACAAAGTAATGGACTCAGAAGATAAAGCGACACCACCTGATGGTGAACATAATGAAGAGAAAACAGATGAGACTGCAACTGTGGAAGAAAAAGAAGATAAAGAGGGTTAGATTCTGGTTTTATTTCTTCAGTTGCCAATATGACTGAGACCACTTGGACATGTTGGAAGGCTGGAGTTTGGTCATACTTGGCGCATTGGTACTATGGGCCTAGAATTAAAACTTCCTTGTTTCTTTTCAGCGCCACCTGGTGGAGGTGGTGAGGGCACTAATGAGTCTCCTAAAGAAGATGAAGTTGAAAAAGAGTGTGTTGAGTTTAAAGTTGTGTATAAAAAGAAGCCATATGATGTGAAGTTCCCATTAGATGATACAGTTTCTGCCTTAAAATCTCATATTGAAAAATTAACAGGTAGGGATTCGACTGATTTCTTTTTGTATTTTTTTGATTTGGAATCAAGTTGAAATCAAACATTCCGTAATTCAGGCCAGTGTGAATTTGTGACTTTTTTACAATCTTCAACATTTCCTCTCATTTCTTATAGATTTACCCCCGTCTATGCAAAAAGTGATGTTCAGAGGTAAGCATCTGATGAAGATCAACACTTCAAATGATTTTCTACACCCTCAAATTACAAATTTCCAAGACTTTTCCCACATCAGACTTCTTACATTGAGCTTCAAAGAACATGAGGAGTTGTGTTGATAAAACTTCACTGTTGTGGTGTCATGCAACTTGCTAACATTTCAACTGAAAAAGACAAACTAAACTGGTGTTCAGAGTCCTAACTGTATGATTTATCAAAGCATTTGGTTTCTTGCTCTAGGTTTAGCAAAGGATGATGTAACTTTGAGAGAGTTGAAAGTAACAAAGGGTGCTAAATTAATGGTAGTTGGTTCAACAATGACTGAGGTGATGTCAGTGAGTGCACCTGATCCCAAAGAGATCAAGGCAGAGGAGAAAGCGGCCGAGGCAAAGAAGGAACCAATGAGCCAGCAGAAGGTCAGTTCTTGTATTTCCCCGTAAGATTAAAACCAGGGGGTCTAAAGTAGGAGGAAACCAGAGCTCTGCGGGAAAAAATTTGCCATCAAACTAGAGTTGCTCTCTCTATCGCATAAAGAGACAGGATAACACCTAACAGAAACAAAACATAATAGTTTCTATTAACTCGGATCTCCCATACATGTACTTGTCAAATTTCAGCAACATAAAAAAGTGCTAGAAAAATACCCCAAGCCAGATGATGCGATGCCAGGCTTAAAGAATAAAAAGGAACGATTGCCATCCATGCCGCTCTCTGGAATGTATAATAAATTTGGTGGAAAAGTAAGATTAACATTCAAATTAGAAGTTGACCAATTATGGATTGGGACAAAAGGTGAGAAACCACTGTTGGTGATGGTTTAATTCCTAACTTTAGTTGTTTGATTTTATGCCATGTTGTTGGTGTGTTTGTATTCCTTGTGCTCTCTGTCCTGAAGTAAGCAGCCAACCTTCGCCAATTAGGCACTTCACTGATCTAGTGAGAGTGCTCACACTTCTGGATGTTGGATGAGACTTATTTCCCAAATGTGACTCAGAATCTCAGATGATAATCTCTTGGCTTTCTGTCCTCAGCACCTCATCTTTGGTTGCATTTTTACCCCAAATTGGGCAAGTTCGGTATAATTTCCATACTCTATTTTCAGAAAGAACAGAAAAAGTCAACATGAGTTCTATAAAAACCATTGTTAGTGAGCCTATTGAAGGGAATGAGGAATATCATATAATGGTAAGTAGGTGTGGGATATGTCCTCTACCAGCCCTATTCTTTGACAAGAAAAGTTGGTGTTACTAACCAAATTATGTCATCTTTGTTTCAGGGTATCCAGCTAGGAACTACAGAAGCGTCTCGTTACTGGGTGTATTGGGTCCCGGCACAATATGTAGATGCTATAAAAGACACTGTCTTAGGAAAATGGCAATATTTCTGATAGGAATATGGACCTTGTGTTCTTGTCAAGTCATCATGGCTCCTACGTGGAGCCATTCTGTGATGGTACGTGGGCTTATGAAGCTAAGGGAATCTGGATGGCCAGCGTGTTACCTAGGGGCTCAGCAGCTGAGCTTCATTACTCATTGTTTGTGTTCAAAATGCTACCAAGTTCGCAAGAAGATTGTTTCATTACGGATTAATCCAGTCTTATACCATGAGCGTATAAGTGCTAAATGTTGATTCTGTTAGTTTTCATCTGCAGGCGTCATAGATGAATAGAAAAACAAATAAATTCTGGTCAAAGTGAACTTTTTGTTACCATAGTTACTCTTCCAGGGAAAAGAAAGTGACCCAGAATTCATGTTTAACATGTCTCTCATCAGCGTGTTGTTTCCTTACGTCGTTTTCACGATCATTCAGTTGGGAAGATTCTCCCAAGTTGTCATAAAGTACTGGTTTAGCTTTGTGCTTATGTTGAGAGCTTCAAGCTGCTGCCTGTCTTACAACCAGTTTGGTTGGTTCTGTTTGTTGGATTTGAAATCCTTGTGGGCAGACGTCCTGTCATGAGTGAAACAGTGTATTTGTATGTGTATCAAGTGTCCTTGGGAAATGGGAGAACCTACCTATCTTAAAGAAAGGGTGTGGTTTCGGACATAAGGATGGCATCACCATTAACTGTTCTCGTCTTCAACTGTTCTTGGTGACTTCAGCTGCTGTTGTTCTTAATAAAGGTTATCATGATTTACTATTACCATTCTAGTTTGTCCTTCAATTGGTTGACTTTCAGGGAGATGTTAGGATATGATATGGTTCTTGCTGTAAAGGGATGGGAGACCAACCAAATAATAAGTTTCTGGTACACTGAAACAGGTGGTCGAAAACACAACAGATACCCTAGGCTACATTAACATCTGTCTCTGTCATGCTGTCCTTCAAAATTATGTTTTTCTGTACGCTATTTCAGTATCACTTTACCCCACCTGGGCATAGGCATTGCTTCATGTCAAAAATAGTGAAACAAAAACTGTAAATTGCCCNGTTGTGCGTGACACTACGGTACAATCTACGTGTAATGACTGTCATCTTAAGGTGACTCAGAAATGGCGTTCGCTGATTGGGCGCATTTTCTCAGGCGCCAAGTACTCCAGCAAATCAAGCGAAATCTCTCAGGGGTTTGTCTGCGGTGACGAAGGGAGCGAGCAGTAAGAACGCCTGATATTCTCAGGATGAGGAAATCAGTCGAACCAGGCTAGCGCCACGAGGGCAGGAGACCAGGCTACTGCACGAGGACCGAGACTAGTCTATCAGCGCGCGAATTGATGTCGTCTGCTTGTGACGCCACTGCCTGCACCGGTTGGATTGAGAGCGGGAGATCAGTCTCAGCGTGACAGATAGTGGATAGCCAAGGCTTTGGATGGTTGGAGATACGAAATGCAGCAGAACATCATAATTTTAGTGAAGATCTTTGCAGTTTTATTGAAAATAGGATGTATCAACTCTGGCGAAAACAGCAACATCAAGTTACAAGGTAGGGTCCATTTCATGATTTCAGGCTCATTTTTGTGACAATTGTGTTGACTAAATAGTTTTGATGCTCAGACAGTCACAAAATGTTGGACGGATTTTTGTCTCTGTCTTGAAACATTGTATTGAGATAGATGCATTTGTTGCCATGGAAATACCGGTAAGTGGTTTTAAACCCCATGCGGACGAGGTGAGTGCCTATAGTTTTCTAACTAAGGTGGAATCATGCACACTGCCCGTCTCTTTATGCAGTGGTCGGCCAATCTGACTTACGAATGCTAATTTTTTTCTTCAAAAAGCTCACTGTCTTGAAGTGCTGTAGGCCTACGTCATAGTAGTAAAGAAAGTAGACCTCATTATGTCAGTGTGATCCACATGTGACTGGAAAGAGACTTTTCTTTTCACCAAAGTTACATACGAAATCCTTCACATATAGGCCTAACTGATAGTAGATATAAAACCTTTGAACATGATTAGACATTGCTGGCTTCAACAGTAGGCCTAGGCCTATTATTGACAGCAGTCCCAGATTCATTTGAGTGCACATCAGTGCTGGGAGGACACAGAAATTTTCCTAACTGGGTTTCCATAGCATCCAGTGCCAAACTTGTCATTGATGTTATTAAGGTCCACTCTACACTTCACAGTGAAATGTTTTGTTCGCACGACTTTTGTCTCGGGGTTAGAGGATGTTTGTACTTGATGAGATCAGTTGATATAAGATCTTCCCGGAAGCCAACGAGCCCAGAAACCTGTTGACATTTTATGATTCCTTGACACTAAATCACTATCTGAAGAATAATCTTTACTCGCTGTGCTAATTCCCACATTCCTGGATCCCCTTAGCTTGTCTCAGTGCCAAAAGCAATGCTGTTGGGCTCAGAGACAGCATTTTTTTCAGGGGGCTGTCATAAAGAAGTATTGCTCACATTGAGTGGGATACTTGTCCATCATAGGCCACCCTTCCAGTCAGACTTGTTTCCTCTTGGCCTTCTCCTGGAAACAAGCAAAGTCAGGGTGAAGTGCCTTGTCCAAGGACACTGGGAGGCAACATGGTGGACTACTGGGTGTTATAACAGTTCTGAATACATCTGCTAGCTAGATGTCTCTAGCCTAGCAAAGGGAAGCAATCAAGGAAGAGGTTTAATCCACAATGAACAACAATGGAGTTGAACTCCCTCTGTCTTCTTGACCATTGTCCCTGACCTATCACTGCACCACTTTGGCTCTTTTGACGTCACATTAACCAACGTAATGTTGTCATCAGATAAATTTATCCGGTCGTCAATTAAATTAAATGAATACAACTGTGGTGAATTCCACGGTTGCCTTCTCTATGGATGGATTGTGAGGATGTGCGAGCCATTGTCCCCAAACCCAGCCTCTTGGTGATCTTTTCACTAATGTACAAATAACGCCTAATTTGTTGTTATGGTTTGTTAATGGTTGTTAATGTGTTATCCCCTAACCCTTGGGAGAAAAATAATGTTGAAATGCTGAGATCCACATTACATTGCGATATTAACAACATTACCATTTGGAAACTGAAACCAACTGAGACATTTGCACCATCCAACTATTAAAAGGGTATTGTTATGATGTTTTTGTACTGGGTAATGAAATCTCTTGCGATAATGGTTTACCCCAGTCAAATTTTTATTGAAACTGCATTAGGGGTAAACCGCACTTAGCCGTGAATGCTTCTATTGAAAAATTGTGCCACTACAGTCGTTCCAGATAAAACTTGTTTGTTGTTGTATGAATTTGGAATCATCCAAACCTTGCCTGCTCCCTTCACTCCATTGCAACAAAATCCGTTTCGTTTCAGATGTACCCCCAATTGCAAATATGAAGTTTTTGACGGAGGATCACCGACATTTTTTCCCGGATGAGCCCCCGCCTCCACCGGATCCATCCCTTCGTCACGGCAACGATCTAAATTTGGAGGAAGAGGGTTTTATTCCTATACAAGAACAAGTTCGGGTCAGTTCATTGATGAATCTTCTTCACAGCCACAGTCGGCACTGTGTCCCCCAAAATGCAAAGTACGGTACAGTCCCCCCTCGCTATTACGAACCCTTCGGGGTCCAAGGGTTAAGTTCGTACTAACGCGGAGTTCGTAATAGCGAGGATTTACGTACATGTCATGAAATTTTGGGAGCCAGACGTTGGGTTCGTAATATCCGGGAGTTCGTAAAATCGAGGTTCGTAAGAGCGAGGGTGCACTGTACAAAGTTCTATCTGAACTGATCCAACAATCTCCAAAGAGAAGTTGACGTTACTGACTGGACCCACTAGCATCTCATATCCATTTCTCTCTTGCCCAGCATCCCTGACACATTGTGTTAATAACCAATACTACCATCAGTACATTCGGTTTGTCTTTGCTGTGTAGCGGAAATGGCATACACTGTCCGGATATAACGCTAGCACTAAGACGGTTAGCCACGGAGCCAACAATCAATACTACTTGGGCGACGCTAGCTTGTGGAGTTTGAACAATACCCTCATCAGATATCAAGCATCCGCAGAAGAAGTCGGGATGCGACTGTTACCAGTAGACCACTTAGTATTGATTCAGAACTCGACAAGCTTGTCTCCGTGAATTTCTTACGGTTGGTGATTGTGGAAGTGGGAAGTTATCAATTATAGATTGTCCAACAACTGTTCAAGGTTTGACAGTCCGGTAACAATCAAGGCATCTCTCACGTGAGAGCTTTCTTGCACAATTTTGCTCTCTATGGCCAAGTTCTCAATCAGTCATATACTGGGCAATTGACTGTGTTATTGGTCTTAGCATAAGTCGTCATGAAACCAACAGTTGTGAATTGCCCGATGAGGGCCAACTCATGCACCAAACTCAATGTGGAGCAATGTTCCTTACGGTAAATCCATAAAGTTTTTTTGTACTCCTTTAGAATGTAAAAAACATGACGTTTTGAAGAGTGTTCCCTCTTCGTTGACTAGTGTGAGTGTTTCTATCACTCTCACACTAGTCAACGAAGAAGGAACACTCTTCGAAACGGCATGTTTTTAATGCCCCCATCACACTGAGCTAGTTCTCAGTACGTTCTTGAAAATGTTGCCGAATGGGCTCAACTGTATGCGAACGGAGTGGACGTAGTGGCAACTTTTTACAGTCTTTCTGCGAACTTCGTGGACGGGCTCGGACGGGAAGAGTGCTCCAGAATCCGGGTCCAGAACTTTGAGAAATTATTTGGCCAACTTGCACGTTCTAGCCCGTTTTACGATTGTTTTAGGACGGGGCAGGAGATTTTGAGAACTGCTTCAGTGTGACAGTACCTTTACATTCTAAAGGAGTAGGCTACAAAAAAACTTTATGGATTATTTGTTGAACCCTTCTTTTAAAAACATGTTAAAGTGCCATTCAAGGACAATGTTCTTTTACCACTTCAAACTCGCAGTCTGTCTGCATGAATGTTGTAAACAGTTCATTGAGATCCCCAGTATCGGGTACCGGGTATGTCCATCCAGAGAATCTCGGGTCATTTATGGTCGTAGCCTTCCCTTAATGAAACAAGTGCAAGGGGAGGAGCGGTTGTGAAGACCCCGGGTACGAGGATGCAGTTTGTCCTTCAATTAACATATCCTTCTCCAACAGGAAATCAAAATTCATCGCCGACACAAGCGAGCAGTGACTGCTCTGAAGCATCGATTATGGCCGAATGCAACTGTGCCTTATGTTATAAGTCCAAATACATCAGGTAGGTGTGTACCTCCATCTGATGTCATGGTCAGTTCCTTACTTTGATGGAGATGAGTTCCTTGAAGCTGTTGAAATCGACACAGTGTTGATTTGATATTGCTTTCATGGAAAGAGACTCAGAGCAGAGTTCACATCAAATGTATTCATTTCTACAGAGAACGGCTCAGCGTGGGATATTCTTCAGAAAGTCCCTATGAAATAGGAGAGCAATGGTCTGAAAGCACTTTGTAGGCCATGGAGCCAGCGTGTTGCGATCAAATTGCAAATTGGCTCAAACTGTTGCCTGTTCATTCTGACTGTCCTCTGGGAAGAGCTTTATCCTATCATAAACTCCATGGTGCTCTATTATATTGCATAATTGCTGACTATCTCTCAATGTCAGGAACAAATTAAAAGGCTCTAGGGGCACAAGTCACATTTTTTATGCGTCCTAATACCGTATTTTCCTGACTATAAGGCGCAGCCTTTTTCCTTGAAGAAGGGTCTAAAATTGGGGGTGCGCCTTATAGGGTGGTGCGCCTTATCTGCGGATCCAGTCTGACAATTTGATCAGAAGTGTCAAGACACTGACGAACCCAAGCATTCAAGCATGCATGCAAGCCAAAGTCATTGTCACAGTGCTGGTTGACAGATGATGCAGTGAACTGTGAACTGATGAAGTTTCAGTTAGGCCTAATTTGTCACAACAAGCTAAGAAATCATACAACCAGATCCATCNACTTTCCACCCGGGTGAGAATACTTTCCACCCGGGTGAGAATACTTTCCACCCGGGTGAGAATACTTTCCACCCGGGTGAGAATACTTTCCACCCGGGTGGAAATTCGAGAAAAAATGCAATAATGTTCAGAATATTTTAATGTGGACAAAAATATATACATGGCATGTTTGGGCCACCGTATCCTGTACATGCATTTGAATGACAGAAAACTGTTCATAATCCTGCAAAGTTTTGATGCTGAACTCTTTACCAAGTATTGGTGCTCTTTGATTGACTGTAATTGGTGATCCCCGTTTCAGATGCTGTTCATATGTCGGCCGACAGACTGATCGTGGTCGCCAGTTTGTAAATATCTCTGAGAACTGTGGCGTGTTTGGTGTGATCGTCCATGAACTTGGTCACACGATAGGCTTCTGGCATGAACACAGCAGGTGAGAGAGAATTTGGAACCTTTATCCATCAATGGGTAATTTTTGCTATGACGTCTTGTCCATGATCTTAGAGTGGAGAGCTATTGGTGATTTCAAGCCGGACCTCGTTAACCTTTAACTAATTCAAATTGCAGGCCAGATCGGGATAAATACATCCGTATCATAATGACCAACATCAAACCTGGACGGCTGGAGAACTTCTATAAGAAGTCAGACATGGAGATAGACTCCCTTGGACAGCCGTACGACTACAGTTCAATCATGCACTACAGAAAGGTAAGGGTTAAACGGGTGGTTTCTGAGGTTGAAATGCTCTGTACTAGAAGAACATGCAGCACTTCACAACGATAGATCAGAATTCTGGTCCACAACATCATGATGCAACCATGATTTTGCATACTTAAGTGCACTTTTGCATACTTAAGTGCACTGGTGCTAGTGTTGCATACTTAAAGCCCCACTGTATTGAATCTGAAAAACGCAAATCATCGCCGCGATTCTTGACGTCAGTGCACGACGTCATGACGTGTAAAATGTACTGCGCGCTCCCCGAATACATTAGGGCTCTCCCTGCAGCTTTTTGTAATGTGTGCTGAAAACTAGGCCTTGATTCTCTGAAATACGTATCAGACAAGCATTTTGGGGACTTTCACAAGTTATGAGACCTCTTATGTGAACTCTCCTAACATTTTGAAAATATCGTAAAATTCAATACTGTGGGGCTTTAAGTGTGCTACTAACTTGATGGCATGATGACATCATAATGACACAAATTTCAGTAACAAAGTGGTAAACCTTCCAGTTGTATATCGTACCAATCTGTCTAGCCTACCGGTACATGTATTTCACTATCTCCACATGTCATCTTGTCAGTTGGAGGATAAATCAAGGATCAATCTGATCAATAATAAATGAGTTGGCAATCTGCTCATTGACTTGATTATCCATTCTCCGACCGCAGGGCTTTGGCCTCCCTCCTCGTCTTACGCTCTGTGGGAGCATATGAAGAGGAGCAAGACCAAAGCCCTGTGGTGGGAGGATGTGCTTATCAGGATCTGGAGAACATGAAGAATGAATGCTTGCTGTCGTTTCGAAGTAAAACAGAGATCCCTGTGAAGTCTGTGTGCCAACCATGAATCTACGAGTAATTTTCCATGTTTTAAACCCGTGCATATGAGCTCACGTCTATACCGGTAGTTATAAATGTAGAGTATACCAACATGGCATGGGATTTACTCTTCCACACTGCAAAGAACCTCCTCTCCGATCGTTGAGTGTGGCTGTCACTCTGACATCTGAGGGTATCGTTAACAGTTCTGTAGTAGATAGATTCTACTCTGCACGAGAATGCTGACTGGTGGCCAAGAACTCAGCCGCAACTTCGCAGTTTGTGGTTTGAGTTTACTGAGTTCATCGCCTCCACGAGATAACCTTTCGGAGTGCCATGATACTTTGTTTCCCTATCTACCTCCTATTGTGTTAGTGTTCGTTAACGAAGTCAGGTAATTACTGTAAGTGAGAGTGCAGAATGAGTTGTTTGTAAACTGGGTTTTTTGAGTGGAAATACAGGTATTAAAGGGCCACCACTGGCGTAGGTAGGCCTACTCTATTGATATCAACACTAACAACGCTGCTCCACGTGCGAGTTTTCCACCCCTGGTGTTCTCACATTCTTCTTTCTTTACTTTTACTTCAGACCACGTTCTCCAGCAATGGTCGAAACACAATGGAACCATTGGTAGAACGTGTCTACATTGGCCAGAGGGTCAGCTTGAGTAAGGGAGATGTCGCCCAGGCTAACCTGCTCTACAACTGCCCCAGTAAGTAATGGATTAATAACCCTTTCTGGACTGGGGTTATTCCCATGTTCAAGCCAGGGGTACCAGTTCATTGATCCTGTGCATCTTCATATTGACCTCGGTAAGAGGACTGTACTTTGAAAACATCAGCAACCTGTCACCTCTCATCTGAGGTTCTGATTGTACAAGCTTCGAAAAGCTGTGGAAAGAAGAATGCATGTTACATGTACTAAAGTAAAACCTCCCTTGGCAGACACCTGACCTTTGCCACCAGGACACCTCTCTATTAAGCATAGGACAGTCAGTCCCCAATCGGTCATGTCTGTTCGCTTTGACCTCTGTAACGAAGACACCTCTGTATTAAGGACAGCACTTGGCAGTCCCGAAGGTGTCCTAATACAGAGGTTCCATTCGACTTGTCAGTTTTTCAGCTCCTCTTTGATGGTATACTCTTGTTGCTTATCTTTGTACTCTGTACTTCAGAGCCCAACTGTAATCTAGAGTTCCATGAGAGCAAAGGCAACTTTTCTACTCCCAACTATCCCATGTATTATTACAAGGAACATAAATGTACATGGATTGTCCATACACCTAAAGGTCAGTTGACGATATCTTTGGAGTCTGCTCTGGGGTGAAGAATACAGTAGAATCTCTCTTAGGTCGTATGTCACAAGGTGGGCACAAAAAGTGTAACATGGCAAAATTCATGCATTTTTCAATATTTCTATTGCTTGTTACACTCAATGGGCCCTTTCAAAATATGCAATCAAAATCCAATATAAATTTCCTATGTTTGGAAAAAAATGCACGTCTGTATTATCATTTAATAGGAAAATGCATTAGAATGCGAACACGTTTTTGCGATTTTCTCAGAACTGACCATTTTCAATGAAATGGTCATAACTTTATTAATACTCAACCAAATTTAATGAAACAAGTACCAAAATACTCAGGACAAACAGATCTCTTGGGAAATGAATACAACAAGGGATGCTCAGGAAGTCCTTCTCTAGGTGACAGTCATTCACNCCCCCCCCCCCCCCCCCGGATCCGCGCCTGCGGACAGCAGAGTTCTGTCGGCCCTGAATGGTTTGTGTCTTTCATTTCAACTTGGACACAGTGTAGGTTTTCCCTGGGGGTACTGGTTTTCTCCTACACGATGGAGACCACGATTTCCAGATCATCCTAAGAGACAACATTGTCTTGAATTGTAAGAGCTTACATCATTGTCTTCACCCTTCCAGGTCACTCTCTCCAACTGGTCTTCGAAGACTTCCAGCTGGAGAAATCAGACAACTGCACCTTTGACTACATTGAGTTACGCCTTGGTACAAGCAAGAAAGGAAAGCCTATTGGACGATTATGTGGCCTCGGTCATCCAGGGGAACTCAAAGTTTGGGGCAGCTTGTGGGTACACTTCTCTAGTGACTCTTCCATCATGCTCAGGGGTTTCAAAGCGTCCTTTTTGATAGGTAAGCAAATGATGGTAAAAGTCCTAATGCGCTGGATTTTGTATTGACATCACAAGTTGGTGTACCTCTTAAAGCAGATTGTTCGCGTCTGTCCAGAGTGAACCAAAAATAATAAAACAACCCATTTTATTCGTAACAACAACTGGTAAATGCATTGCAGCAGCCGCTCCGGAAACTGTTCTGTGGAATCTTTGACTCAGTGCAAATAGTCCGCTTTAATGCTCATATCAAGTGGCCTTTTGTTTCTGATTCCAGCACCTGATGACATAAACCTTGGTGACCCGTTGATGATGGCCGATGATCCCGTACCAGAGGTTAGCGGCAGTGGTAGCGGTGAGGAGATGAGGACAGATTTTGAACCTAAACACAGATTTGAGTACAAGACAGGTAGGTCTCATGATAGGTTGATGGTGGTGTTGACTACTGAGTTTCAAGATAGCCCCATACATCGAGACCTTTGTCAGTTGACAAGGATCTGCTGCGGTAACATCTCATGAAATTGTTGTGGTATCTTTTCCAGACTGTCATCGGACTCTTACAGCCATACAAGGTACCATCAAGTCACCACTCGCCCTAGCGATGTCTCCCTTGGCAGTTGAATGTAGATGGACAATATCAGGTGGTAAGTCAGTCACGTTTCATCTTACCCAAGATGACAGATGTCAGTCACATTTCATCTTACCCAAGATGACAGATGTAACTGGACCGCTGTACCAGAGGAGAAAGTCCTAGGAATGTCAGTCCGGGACACAATAACCTGCTATTGTACGACTCTGTTCAAATGGTCGTGGTCTCTATAGCCACATATTTGAACCCCTCGTTGAACATTGCAACCGGGCTTAGATTCCGGGGGACTTTGGTCCCTGTCACACCGGTTTAATTCAGCATTGTTCCAAGCAGATGTCATTTAATATCTGGTTAAATGCAGGTGATTGAGTCAGTGTGTTTTGATTACGAGGTCTGAGGGTACAACCTAGATATCTTCACCATTTCAGGACCTCACGCCAGTGCTATCTATCTGAAGCTCGATACCAGTTTCAGCCGGGTAGAGGGAGAATCTTGTGTCGGCGTCATTCAAAAACGGACAAAATTTCAGAAAAAATTCAATATGCCTGATGCTTTTGATGGGCAGGGAATTGATGTGGAGAGGTAGGCTTACGGGCTGTGGTGTATCATGGAACCGTGTCTTGTTTAAGTGAACCATCCTGACCATTTCAACCCAAAATATGCTTTAATGTACCGGTAATACCATTGTGTAAAATATATGCTGTCCCGGTCTGCTTCTCAGCATTGACAAGTGCATACTTGGTGAATACTTGATGCACATTTGGGGCATCCCTGATGCATACTTGGTGCACACTTGGTGCATATGTCATGCACTCTCGGTCATATCGGATGGTTTGTTTCACCTAAAGCTGTCTAAGTATTTCTGAAGCATATTGCCCCAAAATTGCCTTCCATTATCTGAACTCCACATTTTTCTCATCCTCCTTGTCCTTTGTTTCCAGCTACGATCCGCACCCGTATGACTGCAGCACACCGAACGGTGACAAAATACAACTGAACACAACAGAAGCAGTGATCATGTGGTCATCCAAATACCATCGTGGATTCAAACTGAGTTATATAATAGGTGAGATTAGCACTCACTCCAATTACAACCTATTCTTAGACGCAAGTCAGTTAATGGAGCTTGTGCAGATGACGTCATCACGAAAAAATCCGCCATCTTGCCGGTCAAACTGACGTCAAATGACGTCGGCGACCCACATGGTGCAGTTTGTTGTCAACGCAAGTGGAGTGTTGCGTCTTCAACCATAACGCGATCTGCACGTGGCGCACTTTGTCGTTGACCGCCAGCATGGTGGACCGCCGGTCAAAAGTGACGTCATGAGCCGCTGCACAAGCTCTATACCGGTACTTGAATTCACAGTCAAAGTCGTCTTTGAGTTGATTGTCACACGAAGGTACTCATCCATGCAGTGATGACATATTCTGCAACCAAGCCCTGATAAAGTGTAGCAGCGAAGAGTATTATTCCCTCTGAGTAGATACCTGTCGTCTGTGAGTTATGGTGTACTTGCAGTTCAACTTGTAACCAATTTATACTCCTGGAGCATCTTCGACGATCGAAGGCCGATCTGCTGTCCACTGCGTTACATCGCACATCACCCTTCGAGAAATAGACCAGTCGGCGGCGTATCTTGGCACCATGCCAACTTTACCGGTCGACCAATCATATGACACTTTATATCGGGTCTTCGGCTACCAAATTTGTACCATGATTCAACTTTTACAACACCGATTCTGATTGGCCTCTTCTTCTCGAGGCGGCAGATACACCGTGGACCGGTCACTTTCTCGAAGGGTGATGTGCGGTGTAACGTAGTGGTGAGCAGATCGGCCTTCGATCATCAAAGATGCTCCCGGAGAGGAGTATGTGGGGTGTCATCACTGACGGTCACTTGGGAGCTGTCCAAAACTGGTTCTTCTAATCTTGGAGAACCGAGGTACAATCTTGTGACATGTTGCCCGTTATCTTGTTCTGTCTCTACTGAAATGTTTCCTTGCAGGCAGATTACAATGAGTGCCGCATAAACAAGTCTCTCTGCGATCACAAATGTGTGAACACGATCACGGGGTATCGCTGCATCTGCCAGTCTGGTTTCAAACCGGATAAGAAACAGGTCAATTGCCTGCCAAAGAGGATTGAATATGTTGGTGAGTATTGTAGTCGGCTAAAATCTGGTCAAACGTCATCATCAAAATAAGGCTTGTTTCCGTCACGTTTTGTGGTGAGTGGTTTTCACCATGTTGGAGAGTCCATTCGATGGTTGAGCCAGATATTTGGTGATATTTACTTATTCCTCTGTTATCGGTGCTAATTATGCTAACTTTTGCTATCCCCACTGATTTTCAGACACATGCAACAAGACACTGACCAATATCCGAGGAAAGATCCACCTGAGTAACAGCAAATCGGAGGAATGTGGCTTCGAAGTCGACCTTGAACCACATCATCGGATCTTTCTCACTTTCCCACAGTTTAATATTCCGTACTCTGAAAACTGCACCAAGCACTATATGATGGTTTATACTGGCAGTGAACATGTAAGTTGTAGGACTTTGTCGAACCAGTCTATGTGTGATATCTTGTCGTTATAGGGGAGTGTGTGATTGGAACGTCAAACTTGTTGCCAAGGGGCTGCGAGTACGATACCTGGTCAAGTCACCACAGCATTCCAGTTTTAACCTCAACCTCCATCATATCCCTCAAACCAATTTGTTTTTAGCCCGCTTGGCCACAAGGCCCAGCAGGGCTTATGCTGTGGTTGGGGTCGTTGAGTGGTGGTCTGTCGTGCGTCAGTCCGTACGGCGGTCCGTACGTTGGTACGTCCGTAAACTTTTGGCTCGTTAGCGCTCTAGCGCCTTTATTTTTTGACGAATCTTTTTTATCTTTGGTGGGTGTATATATGGGCCTATGTAGATGCTATAAAAGACACTGTCTTAGGAAAATGGCAATATTTCTGATAGGAATATGGACCTTGTGTTCTTGTCAAGTCATCATGGCTCCTACGTGGAGCCATTCTGTGATGGTACGTGGGCTTATGAAGCTAAGGGAATCTGGATGGCCAGCGTGTTACCTAGGGGCTCAGCAGCTGAGCTTCATTACTCATTGTTTGTGTTCAAAATGCTACCAAGTTCGCAAGAAGATTGTTTCATTACGGATTAATCCAGTCTTATACCATGAGCGTATAAGTGCTAAATGTTGATTCTGTTAGTTTTCATCTGCAGGCGTCATAGATGAATAGAAAAACAAATAAATTCTGGTCAAAGTGAACTTTTTGTTACCATAGTTACTCTTCCAGGGAAAAGAAAGTGACCCAGAATTCATGTTTAACATGTCTCTCATCAGCGTGTTGTTTCCTTACGTCGTTTTCACGATCATTCAGTTGGGAAGATTCTCCCAAGTTGTCATAAAGTACTGGTTTAGCTTTGTGCTTATGTTGAGAGCTTCAAGCTGCTGCCTGTCTTACAACCAGTTTGGTTGGTTCTGTTTGTTGGATTTGAAATCCTTGTGGGCAGACGTCCTGTCATGAGTGAAACAGTGTATTTGTATGTGTATCAAGTGTCCTTGGGAAATGGGAGAACCTACCTATCTTAAAGAAAGGGTGTGGTTTCGGACATAAGGATGGCATCACCATTAACTGTTCTCGTCTTCAACTGTTCTTGGTGACTTCAGCTGCTGTTGTTCTTAATAAAGGTTATCATGATTTACTATTACCATTCTAGTTTGTCCTTCAATTGGTTGACTTTCAGGGAGATGTTAGGATATGATATGGTTCTTGCTGTAAAGGGATGGGAGACCAACCAAATAATAAGTTTCTGGTACACTGAAACAGGTGGTCGAAAACACAACAGATACCCTAGGCTACATTAACATCTGTCTCTGTCATGCTGTCCTTCAAAATTATGTTTTTCTGTACGCTATTTCAGTATCACTTTACCCCACCTGGGCATAGGCATTGCTTCATGTCAAAAATAGTGAAACAAAAACTGTAAATTGCCC
>NMRB01000078.1:228015-255309 GCA_002633025.1 Notospermus geniculatus
AGAGGTTTAATCCACAATGAACAACAATGGAGTTGAACTCCCTCTGTCTTCTTGACCATTGTCCCTGACCTATCACTGCACCACTTTGGCTCTTTTGACGTCACATTAACCAACGTAATGTTGTCATCAGATAAATTTATCCGGTCGTCAATTAAATTAAATGAATACAACTGTGGTGAATTCCACGGTTGCCTTCTCTATGGATGGATTGTGAGGATGTGCGAGGCATTGTCCCCAAACCCAGCCTCTTGGTGATCTTTTCACTAATGTACAAATAACGCCTAATTTGTTGTTATGGTTTATTAATGGTTGTTAATGCGTCATCCCCTAACCCTTGGGAGAAAAATAATGTTGAAATGCTGAGATCCACATTACATTACGATATAAAACAACATTACCATTTGGAAACTGAAACCAACTGAGACATTTGCACCATCCAACTATTAAAAGGGTATTGTTGTGATGTTTTTGTACTGGGTAATGAAATCTCTTGCGATAATGGTCTACCCCAGTCAAATTTTTATTGAAACTGCGTTAGGGGTAAACCGCACTTAGCCGTGAATGCTTCTATCGAAAAATTGTGCCACTACAGTCGTTCCAGATAAAACTTGTTTGTTGTTGTATGAATTTGGAGTCATCCAAACCTATTGCCTGCTCCCTTCACTCCATAGCAACAAAATCCGTTTCATTTCAGATGTACCCCCAAGTGCAAATATGAAGTTTTTGACGGAGGATCACCGACATTTTTTCCCGGATGAGCCCCCGCCTCCGCCGGATCCATCCCTTCGTCATGGCAATGATCTAAATTTGGAGGAAGAAGGGTTTATTCCTATACAAGAACAAGTTCGGGTCAGTTCATTGATGAATCTTCTTCACAGCCACAGTCGGCACTGTGTCCCCCAAAATGCAAAGTACAGTCCCCCCTCGCTATTACGAACCCTTTGGGGTCCAAGGGTTAAGTTCGTACTAACACAGAGTTCGTAATAGCAAGGATTTACATACACTAGGCAATACCCGTTTGGTGGCGGAACTGCTAAATTCATGCATCATCTGGAGGTTATGCGAGGTTGAGATCCGACTCCCACTCCCGCTCCGACTCCGAGGTGCAAAATTTCGGATTTTTAAAGTTGGAGATAAATTTACCACCCAGAATGAGTTAACACCATTTCTTTGTATTTGATGACGTAGTTCCCAAAAAGGAATCCTCTGGAGTGGGAGTCGAGACTCAGAACGTAATCTTAACATCCCTAATGACGTCATACCCGTTCGAGTGGCGTAATGACGTCATTCCACCGCACATGACGTTGCCGACGTCACGGATACTGCGACGGCAATCTCGATGACGTCATGACGTCAATAGGCCTGAACAGCATTGTTGTTTTCGTTAATATCTTAATATTTCGAAAACTATAAGTGATATCAAAATTCGGGCTTCGTAAGGACACTTCCCAGGCCCGTCTGCACTTGCATACCAAGTTTGGCGGCGATCCGTTCATTAGTCTCGGAGAAAATCGCGGACAAACAAACAAACAAACTCTTGTCAAATTTTAGTATGATGCCATAAAATATTGGGAACCTGACGTTGGGTTTGTAATATCCGGTAGTTCGTAAAATCGAGGTTCGTAAGAGCGAGGGTGCACTGTACAAAGTTCTATCTGAACTGATCCAACAATCTCCAAGGAGAAGTTGACGTTAGACTGGACCCACTAGCATCTCATATCATCCATTTCTCTCTTGCCCAGCATCCCCGACACATTGTGTTAATAACCAATACCAGTACCATCAGTACATTCAGTTTGTCTTTGCTGTGTAGCGGAAGTGGCATACACTGTCCGGATATAACGCTAGCACTAAGACGGTTAGCCACGGAGCCAACAATCAATACTACTTGGGCGACGCTAGCTTGTGGAGTTTGAACAATACCCTCATCAGATATCAAGCATCCGCTGAAGAAGTCGGGATGCGACTGTTACCAGTAGACCACTTAGTATTGATTCAGAACTCGACAAGCTTGTCTCCATGAATTTCTTACGGTTGGTGATTGTGGAAGTGGGAAGTTATCAATTATAGATTGTCCAACAACTGTTCAAGGTTTGACAGTCGGGTAACAATCAAGGCACCTCTCACGTGAGAGCTTTCTTGCACAATTTGGCTCTCTATGGCCAAGTTCTCAATCAGTCATAGATACTGGGCAATCGACTGTGTTATTGGTCGTAGCATAAGTCGTCATGAAACCAACAGTTGTGAATTGCCCACTCAGGGCCAGCTCATGCACCAAATTCAATGTGGAGCAATGTTCCTTTAATCCATAAAGTATTTTGGTAATCCTTTAGAATGTTAAAAACACGATGTTTTGAAGAGTATTCCGTCTTCGTTGACTAGTGTGAGTGTTTCTCTCATTCTCACACTAGTCAACGAAGAAGGAACACTCTTCGAAACGTTGTGTTTTAATGCCCCCCATCACACTGAGCTAGTTCTCAGTACGTTCTTGAAAATGTTGCCGAACGGGCTCAAACTGCATGCGAACGGAGTGGACGTAGTGGCAACTTTTTACAGTCTTTCTGCGAACTTTGTGGACGGGCTCGGACGGGAAGAGTGCTCCAGAATCCGGGTCCAGAACTTTGAGACATTATTTGGCCAACTTGCACGTTCTAGCCCGTTTTACGATTGTTTTAGGACGGGGCAGGAGATTTTGAGAACTGCTTCAGTGTGACAGTACCTTTACATTCTAAAGGAGTAGGCTACAAAAAAACTTTATGGATTATTTGTTGAACCCTTCTTTTAAAAACATGTTAAAGTGCCATTCAAGGACAATGTTCTTTTACCACTTCAAACTCGCAGTCTGTCTGCATGAATGTTGTAAACAGTTCATTGAGATCCCCAGTATCGGGTACCGGGTATGTCCATCCAGAGAATCTCGGGTCATTTATGGTCGTAGCCTTCCCTTAATGAAACAAGTGCAAGGGGAGGAGCGGTTGTGAAGACCCCGGGTACGAGGATGCAGTTTGTCCTTCAATTAACATATCCTTCTCCAACAGGAAATCAAAATTCATCGCCGACACAAGCGAGCAGTGACTGCTCTGAAGCATCGATTATGGCCGAATGCAACTGTGCCTTATGTTATAAGTCCAAATACATCAGGTAGGTGTGTACCTCCATCTGATGTCATGGTCAGTTCCTTACTTTGATGGAGATGAGTTCCTTGAAGCTGTTGAAATCGACACAGTGTTGATTTGATATTGCTTTCATGGAAAGAGACTCAGAGCAGAGTTCACATCAAATGTATTCATTTCTACAGAGAACGGCTCAGCGTGGGATATTCTTCAGAAAGTCCCTATGAAATAGGAGAGCAATGGTCTGAAAGCACTTTGTAGGCCATGGAGCCAGCGTGTTGCGATCAAATTGCAAATTGGCTCAAACTGTTGCCTGTTCATTCTGACTGTCCTCTGGGAAGAGCTTTATCCTATCATAAACTCCATGGTGCTCTATTATATTGCATAATTGCTGACTATCTCTCAATGTCAGGAACAAATTAAAAGGCTCTAGGGGCACAAGTCACATTTTTTATGCGTCCTAATACCGTATTTTCCNTGTAATTGTCTTGGCTGTTGTTGGTCAATGCACACTGAGCAGCCATGCATTGTATGTGTATAATATGTACTGACGCATTCACTGACAGGACTGCGCCTTATAGGGAGGTGCGCCTTATGTATGGCTTTCATCAGAGATTTTGGGTGAAATTGGGGGTGCGCCTTATAGTCAGGTGCGCCCTATAGTCAGGAAAATACGGTAAATGCTAGTTTCCATTGCTCCCACTTTTCATCTCATTTTTGCGTGATGAATTTAATCCTACTTCACATAAAGTGCAAACGATTTCCCACTGGAGGTGATGGTTTCTCTTTCAGAAACAGTCAAACTGAACATCCTGGCAGCAATGGCTCACTGGGAGGAGTATACATGTATCAAATTTGTGCCTTGGACGAAGGAGAAAGATTATATTGAGATAGCCCCCGGGCGATGCGGGTAAGAGACAGTACCAGATTGACTCTTACGGGACCTATAACAATCTCTTTTCTTTGGTTGGCCATTTAGAGATGGTTTAGTGCCAGAAGTTGCTGTATCTGATTTGGGCTTCTTCTGCAGCATTTGTGGGTCTTCTTCCTGGAGATGTGTTGTTGAATGACAGAAAACTGTTCATAATCCTGCAGACTTTTGATGCTGAACTCTTCACCAGTTACTGGTTGATTGACTGTAATTCGTGAAGGTGTCATCCTCGTTGCAGATGCTGTTCATATGTCGGCCGACAGACAGATCGTGGTCGCCAGTTTGTAAATATCTCCGAGAACTGTGGCGTGTTTGGTGTGATCGTCCATGAACTTGGTCACACGATAGGCTTCTGGCATGAACATAGCAGGTGAGAGAGAATTTGGAACCTTGATCCGTCAATGGGTAATTTTTGCTATGGCGTCTTACAGTGGAGAGCTATTGGTGATTCCAAGCCGGGCCTTGTTAACCTTTAACTAATTCAAATTCCAGGCCAGATCGGGATAAATATATCCGTATCATAATGACCAACATCAAACCTGGACGGCTGGAGAACTTCTATAAGAAGTCAGACATGGAGATCGACTCCCTTGGACAGCCGTACGACTACAGTTCAATCATGCACTACAGAAAGGTAAGGGTTAAACGGGTGGTTTCTGAGGTTGAAATGCTCTGTATTACCCAAAGTGTGAAAACTGTGAAGTATGTACTGAGAACGATTGGTTTTCAGCCTACACATGGAAGAACTTACAGCAGTTCACTATGATAAATCAGAATCCTGGTCCACAACATCATTATGCAACCATGATTTTCATACTTAAGTGCACTGGTGTTGCATACTTAAGTGCACTGGTGTTGCATACTTAAGTGCACTGGTGCTGGTGTTGCATACTTAAGTGTGCTACTAACTTGATGGCGTAATGACGTCATAATGACACAAATTTCAGTAGCAAAGTGGTAAACCTTCCAGTTGTATATCGTACCAATCTGTCTAGCCTACCGGTACATGTATTTCACTATCTCCACATGTCATCTTGTCAGTTGGAGGATAAATCAAGGATCAATCTGATCAATAATAAATGAGTTGGCAATCTGCTGGATTGACTTGACTGATCCATTCTCCCACCGCAGGGCTTTGGCCTCCCTCCTCGTCTTACACTCTGTGGGAGCATATGAAGAGGAGCGAGACCAAAGCCCTGAGGTGGGAGGATGTGCTTATCAGGATCTGGAGAACATGAAGAATGAATGCTTGCTGTCGTTTCGAAGTAAAACAGAGATCCCTGTGAAGTCTGTGTGCCAACCATGAATCTACGAGTAATTTTCCATGTTTTAAACCTGTGCATATGAGCTCATGTCTATACCGGTAGTTATAAATGTAGAGTATACCAACATGGCATGGGATTTACTCTTCCACACTGCAAAGAACCTCCTCTTCGTTGAATACGGCTGTCATTCTGACATCTGAGGGTATCGTAAACAGTTCTGTAGTAGATGGATTCTACTCTGCACAAGAATTCTGACTGGTGGCCAAGAACTTTGCCATGTTTGCCGCAACTTCGCAGTTTGTGGTTGGAGTTAACAAGTTCATCACTTCCACGAGATAACCTCTCAGAGTGCCATGATACTTTGTTTCCCTATCTACCTCCTATTGTGTTAGTGTTCGTTAACGAAGTCAGGTAATTACTGTAAGCGAGAGTGCAGAATGAGTTGTTTGTAAACTGGGTTTTTTGAGTGGAAATACAGGTATTAAAGGGCCACCACTGGCGTAGGTAGACCTACTCTATTGATATCAACACTAACAACACTTCCCTACTTGCGGGTTTTCCACCCCTGGTGTTCTCACATTCTTCTTTTTTTACTTCGACTTCAGACCACATTCTCCAGCAACGGTCGGAACACCATGGAACCATTGGTCGAACGTGTCTACATTGGCCAGAGGGTCAGCTTGAGTAAGGGAGATGTCGCCCAGGCTAACCTGCTGTACAACTGCCCCAGTAAGTAATGGGTTATTAACCCTTTCTGGACTGAGGTTATTTCCATGTTCAAGCCAGGAGTACCAGTTCATTGATCCTGTGCGTCTTCATATTGACCTCAGTAAGAGGACTGTACCGGTACTTTGAAAACATCAGCAATCTGTCACGTCTCATCTGAGGTTCTGATTGTACAAGCTTCGAAAAGCTGTGGAAAGAAGAATGCATGTTACTACAATAAAACCTTCCTTAGCAGACACCTGACCTTTGCCAGCAGGACACCTCTTTATTAAACATAGGACAGTCAGTCCCTAATTGGTCATATCTGTTCACTTTGACCTCTGCAATGAGGACACCTCTGAATTAAGGACAGCATTTGGCAGTCCCGAAGGTGTCCTAATACAGAGGTTGCACTCGACTTGTCAGTTTTTCAGCTCCTCTTTGATGGTATACTCTTGTTGCTAATCTTTGTATCTGTACTTCAGAACCCAACTGTAATCTAGAGTTCCATGAGAGCAAAGGCAACTTTTCTACTCCCAACTATCCCATGTATTATTACAAGGAACATAAATGTACATGGATTGTCCATACACCAAAAGGTCAGTTGACGACATCTTTGGAGTCTGCTCTGGGGTGAAGAATAAAGTAGAATCTCTCTTAACGGACACCTCTGCAGGAGGATGCCTGTCTGTTTGACCAGGGGCGGATCCACGATTTCGGAAAAGAGGGGGCGCACTGTGCTAGAAACATTGAAATCTGCGGTGAATTTCAATGATTTGCTCCAAAGTTCAGAATTTCATGGTCAATATTACAGATTTGTAGGCCGAAAGGGGGGGCGTGCGTCGGGTGTGCCCCCCCCCCGGATCCGCGCCTGCGGACAGCAGAGTTCTGTCGGCCGTGAATGGTTTGTCTCATTTCAACTTGGACACAGTGTAGATTTTCTCTGGGGGTACTGGTTTTCTCCTACACGATGGAGACCACGATTTCCAGATCATCCTAAGAGACAACATTGTCTTGACTTGTAAGAGCTTACATCATTGTCTTCACCCTTCCAGGTCACTCTCTCCAACTGGTCTTCGAAGACTTCCAGCTGGAGAAATCAGACAACTGCACCTTTGACTACATTGAGTTACGCCTCGGTACAAGCAAGAAAGGAAAGCCTATTGGACGATTATGTGGCCTCGGTCATCCAGGGGAACTCAAAGTTTGGGGCAGCTTGTGGGTACACTTCTCGAGTGACTCTTCCATCATGCTCAGGGGTTTCAAAGCGGCCTTTTTGATAGGTAAGCAAATGATGGTAAAAATCCTAATGCGCTGGATTTTGTATTGACATCACAAGTTGGTGTACCTCTTAAAGCAGATTGTTCGCGTCTGTCCAGAGTGAACCAAAATAATAAAACAACCCATTTTATTCGTAACAACAACTGGTAAATGCATTGCAGCGGCCGCTCCGGAAACTGTTCTGTGGAATCTTTGACTCAGTGCAAATACTAGTCTGCTTTAATGCTCATATCAAGTGGCCTTTTGTTTCTGATTCCAGCACCTGATGACATAAACCTTGGTGACCCGTTGATGATGGCCGATGATCCCGTACCAGAGGTTAGCGGCAGTGGCAGCGGTGAGGAGATGAGGACAGATTTTGAACCTAAACACAGATTTGAGTACAAGACAGGTAGGTCTCATATGATTGGTTGATGGTGGTGTTGACTGAGTTTTAAGATAGCCCCAATTGAGACCTCATTGTCAGTTGACAAGGATCTGCTGAGGTAACATCTCATGAAATTGTTGTGGTATCTTTTCCAGACTGTCATCGGACTCTTACAGCCATACAAGGTACCATCAAGTCACCGCTCGCCCTGGCAATGTCTCCCTTGGCAGTTGAATGTAGATGGACAATATCAGGTGGTAAGTCAGTCACGTTTCATCTTACCTAAGATGACAGATGTAACTGGACCGCTGTACCAGAGGAGAAAGTCCTAGGAATGTCAGTCCGGGACACAATAACCTGCTATTGTACGACTCTGTTCGAATGGTCATGGTCTCTATAGCCACATATCTGAAACCCCTCGTTCAACATTACAACCGGACTTAGATTCCAGGGGGACTTTGATCACTGTCACACCGGTTCAAATCAGCATTGTTCCATGCAGATTTCCTTTAATGTCTGGTTAAATGCAGGTGATTGAGTCAGTGTGTTTTGATTACGAGGTCTGAGGGTACAACCTAGATATCTTCACCATTTCAGGACCTCATGCCAGTGCTATCTATCTGAAGCTCGATACCAGTTTCAGCCGGGTAGAGGGAGAATCTTGTGTCGGCGTCATTCAAAAACGGACAAAATTTCAGAAAAAGTTCAATATGCCTGATGCTTTTGATGGGCAGGGAATTGATGTGGAGAGGTAGGCTTACAGGCTGTGGTGTATCATGGAACTGTGTCATGTAGTATTTAAGCGAACTATCCTGACCATTTCAATCCAAAATATGCTTTTAGTGTTATACCATATGACAAGTGTATACTTGGTGCATATCTGATGCATACTTGATGCATACTCGGTGCACACCTGATGCATGTTTTACCAAAAGGTCTAGTTATTCCTGAGACACATTATCCCAATATTACCGGTACCTTCAGATTGTCTGAACTAGACTCATGTTTTTCTCATCCTCATTGTCACTTGTTTTCAGCTACGATCCGCACCCATATGACTGCAGCACCCCAAACGGTGACAAAATACAACTTAACACGACAGAAGCAGTGATCATGTGGTCATCCAAATACCATCGTGGATTCAAACTGAGTTATATAATAGGTGAGATTAGCACTCACTCCAATTACAACCTATTCTTAGACGCAAGTCAGTTAATGGAGCTTGTGCAGATGACTGCACCCACGTGGTGCAGTTTGTCGTCAGCGCGAGTGGAGTGTTGCGTCTTCAATCATGACGCAATCTGCACGTGGCGCACTTTGTCGTTGACCGCCAGCATGGTAGACCGCCGGTCAGAAGTGACGTCATAATGAGCCGCTGCACAAGCTCTATACCGGTACTTGAATTCACAGTCAAAGTCATCTTCAAGTTGATTGTCACACGAAGGTACTCATCCATGCAGTGATGACATATTCTGCAACCAAGCCCTGATAAAGTGTAGTAGCGAAGAGTGTTATTCCATCTGAGTAGATACCTGTCGACTGTGAGTTACGGTGTACTCCCAGTTCAACTTGTAACCAATTTATACTCCCGGAGAGGAGTGTGGGGTGTCATCACTGACAGTCACTTATATATCATTACCGGCGTCGTAACCCTGTTGGATTTTTGCCGGAGGTATGGAGTCCACGACAGGCTACTGTCCACCTGTGTGGGGTCTTTTACTTGCCCTGGCATAGACACTCAGGTACAAGGGACCACGGCTTTTAGTCCCATCCGACGGACCCTGCATTAATGTTTCACAACTTTGTTTTGTACATGCCTTCGCCCGGAGTCGAACCCGCGCCGACCCATTGTACAGTTTGGTAGTCGAACGCGCTAACCACTCGACCACCGGGCTTAGACTTGGGAGCTGTCCAAAACTGGTTCTTCTAATCTTGGAGAACCGAGGTACAATCTTGTGACATGTTGCCCGTTATCTTGTTCTGTCTCTACTGAAATGTTTCCTTGCAGGCAGATTACAATGAGTGCCGCATAAACAAGTCTCTCTGCGATCACAAATGTGTGAACACGATCACGGGCTATCGCTGCATCTGCCAGTCCGGTTTCAAACCGGACAAGAAACAGGTAAATTGCCTGCCAAAGAGGATTGAATATGTTGGTGAGTATAGTAGTCGGCTAAAATCTGGTCAAACGTCATCATCAAAATAAGGCCTGTTTCCGTCACGTTTTGTGGTGAGTGGATTTCACCACGTTGGAGAGTCCATTCGATGGTGGAGCCAGATATTTGGCGATATTTACTTATTCCTCTGTTATCGGTGCTAATTATGCTAACTATTGCTATCCCCACTGATTTTCAGACACATGCAACAAGACACTGACCAACATTCGAGGAAAGATCCACCTGAGTAACAGCAAATCAGAGGAGTGTGGCTTTGAAGTCGACCTTGAACCTCATCATCGGATCTTCCTCACGTTCCCCCAGTTTAATATTCCGTACTCTGAAAACTGCACCAAGCACTATATGATGGTTTATACTGGCAGTGAACATGTAAGTTGTTGTAGGACTTTGTCGAACCAGTCTATGTGTGATATCTTGTCGTTATAGGGGAGTGTGTGATTGGAACGTCAAACTTGTTGCCAAGGGGCTGCGAGTACGATACCTGGTCACGTCACCATGTGCACAGCATTCCAGTCTTAACCTCAACCTCCATCATATCCCTCAAACCAATTTGTTTTTGTTCTGGTATCCATACCATTTTATCTTATTCCATCTCCCTCTGTTCCATAGCACACCAAAGGTCGCTTCTGCGGTACGACAAGCCCAGGAGTTCTGACCACACCCAATGGCTACATCGCTATCCGAGTCCACTTGGAACCTTCCGTCTTACCCCACTTACCGTACTTCACAGCGAGCTATATTGCACATCAAACATATGAGAAAGGTACGGCCACGTGATTCTAGCATCCTTGTTTAAGACGTTGTCACTGAAAGTAGGGACTTTTGGCAAGGCTCCGTATCGTCGATCCATGTCACGTATGGCGTGTTACTTTGATAGAAAATGCATTAGCTCGATACGTCATACGTGACATGGATCGACGATATGGGGCCTTGCCAAAAGTCCCTACTGTTCATTCCAAATCCCCTTGGCGCGAGGTTTTCGGTCGATATCTCCTCAACGGCTGGGCCAAATTCAACATACCATACATCAATAAACTTTTCTTTCTTGCCGGTATCTTTCTGCTATCTTCATTTTTTGCGTAAGGCCTGCATAACGGATCTCTTTCTCAAAACCCATTTCATTTCGCGATGCTGTTCAGTGCAGTTTACACGTGCGCGATGCATTGCGTCATTTCAAAATGGCCGCCATTTCGGCCGTCAGCACAAACGGTGATTTGTGAAACAACTTTTTTCTGTCACGTTTTTCGGGAAATTGACTGTGATGATGGCTGTACCGCCAAGAAAGACAAGTCGATTGACGTATATTTCATCAAAATCGGCCCAGCCGTTGTGGAGCTATCGTTGATAAACCTCACGCCAAGGGGATTTGGAATGGAGAGTAGTTTCTCTTACTTGTTACATACATGTCTTAGTCACCTGTTTTCATCGCATAGGCACTTTCTTGACAATACATCAGATGAGCACAAGCATGTCCACTTGCAATATGCCCCACTACATGCATACGCATCAAATCATTCCTTGATATTGTCTTTCAGAGGCTTGTTTCTTCCGACTTAGAGGAGGAGGCAACTTCACATCACCAAAGTGGCCCTCCAAATACCCGACCCACTCACTCTGCATCTGGAAGCTGACAGTCCATGGCGACCACGTGGTCAAGTTGCAGTTCACCAGCTTCGATGTTGAAAAAACTAAACTTTGTCATTATGATTATGTGGAGGTCCGTGACGGGAGAAGACGGACATCACCTTTCATTGGACGATTCTGTGGGAAGGACATTCCTAAAGATGTCTACGCTACCGGTAAGCCTAAATGTTGTGTGCGAGACGGTGTTTTGTCAGGTAATGCAGTCGTATACAGTACTCACTGTTTGATGATTATTTTTATTTTTATTTTTCAGGTAAACACATGTGGGTGATGTTCATAAGCGATGAGTCACATTCTGGACGAGGATTCTCTGCAGAATTTTCACCGCACAAACTGAACGGGACTGATGCAACTGGTCGTCACGGCAACCATCAACATCCACGCCGTCGGCAGGAGAAAGATACGGAGGAGGAATCAGATGAGCAGACGGATAACGTTGACGCGGTGACAAATAGTAGTGACAGCAGTACGGTGGTAAAGACATCAACAGTGAGGGCAGATGTAACTAGGCCTACGGTTACCATGTCAACAGAGACTGAAGGGCCACAGGGTACTGTAGCTGGGAACAAGATATATGGTACAGAGGCAAACACTGGGAATGTTGCCACGGTTACCACAGAGACGACTACAGCGTCTATGGTGAGACGTGCAGATGCTGTGGTGACAGAAGACGTTGATATTGTTGAAGTGGAGCAGACTATCACAGGAAGACGGCATGGTTCAGTAACCAATAGCGATCTGACTGTTGGTATCACCGTGGATGAAGACACGCCAGATAGGACACAATCATCAGGCAGCGGAGATTCCCAATCTGGAGACAACAGTCAGTTCACTGGAGATGTTACGGTTGGGTCTGGGAATAAAGGGGTGGGTCACCCATGGCCTTTACCTGGACATTCAGTGGAGGGCGAAACAGCCGTTGTGGAGGAAGACATTTCAGAAAGTAGTGGATCTTCACAAAATATTTTATCCCTTTTTGAAGATAAACAGGGTGTACGTACCAGAGGGGGGTATGTTGGAAGTAGAAGAGGTTCAACAGATATTACAGGTAGAGACATCATCAGGAAGAAGTCAGAGAGAGGAAGGAGCAAGAATAGAAGGAAGGGCAGAAGGCGAGGGCGGGTACGAGGGCCAAAGAACAAAGGAGGGAGAGGGAGCCGTAGTAGAGGTCATGGAGGTCAAGGTGAGAATGAAATTGACAGGGATTCCATTATTGGTGGAGAGAGTACATGTATGTCAGTCAGGTGAACAACTTTCACTTCAGTCTCATGTTGAAATGCCTGTGCTATACTACAGACCCTACTGTGTAGGCCTACAATACAAACCTGAGATCATTGTGTTATAGCAGTGATTATCAACTTCATCCTGACTGATACAACTCATTTGCTAATTATCCAACTTAACAACACAGTTCAAACGAAAACTTTACAGTCTGAGCAATGAGACAAAAACTGGCCACAATGCAAGGGCCAACTTTATATTTACACTTCAGCTGACTTTTGTCTTTCCACAGATGTGAATCTTTTATATATTTAAGCATGACAACGATATGTATTCTCAAAATCAATAAACATCTACGTACAGTGTATATAAATGGTTTTTTTTAAGTGTATAAGATGTCGTGGTATTGAACATGTAGTGCTAGCAACGGAAAATCATTGTTTTCCTGTCAGGTAGGCCTACATTATAGAAAAGCAAAACTGCAACTGTGAAACAGGCAGTGCACCAGGCAAGGAAGGTGAGGGCAATATCGCAAGCGATCTGGTCGCCACTGATCTGATCACCAGCCACCACCGTCCTCGCACCCAGGGTCTTCACAACTGCTGCATTCCTTGCACTTGTTTCATTATGGAACGGGTACAACTGTAATGACCTGAGATTTTCAGATGTCAACGAAGGGAATGAGACAATGTGCTTGCTATTTAAACTTTATTCCGGTAATATTGCATCTCATAATTCAATAAACCTTATGAAAAATCAACAATCTTTCTCTAAGACAACCCACGGTAAGTACCGTACAACACTTTAGAGTAATTCACAAAGTTCAGACATGCAAGTAGAGGCAAATAGAGAAATTTTGTGTGCAGGCCTGAACATTTCATTAACACCCTCTACATACCGGTAATATCCCTGATTTCTTAGAATTACTACTTGACATACAACTTCCGATGCTATCAACACTTGATTGTGGTATATACATTCTGGTTCATTATAAAAGTATAACAAGTAATATAAGCACCTTTTTCAGGACGGGTACACATGCAAAGACATCATCACTGCAATATTGCATAGAACTTCAAGCAGATACAATGTGTGTGTATGTACTCGGTGTTAGTTGCAATTATAACAGCTCTTAATCATAAAAGTAGAAATTTCTCTGAAATCAAGGCCAAGAGATGAACTCGTGATCATCTGAAATATCACACAGCGACCTGATCATCTAACCGAAGACAACAGTTTTGCTATCAATCCAAACATAAACTCAATCACCTACAACTAAACAGACACAAATTTTGACATTTATGGCACAAATGATCATGTCATCACTGGGAAGATTGAAGTACATATTGCAACAGTGTGCAATAAAGCTCAAAAAATGATTGTATAATATACCCGGTTATACCCAATTATCATGACTTAAATTTCACACTTGGTTTCGTGGAACATCCTGAACAGCTTTCAAGGCTACAATAGACAAATCCCAAATTGACGTAAACGGGAAAGATATGCGCACTTCCACCAAAATAGCAACAAGAACCTCGGTCTGAAACTGAATGACGTGACGCAGAGAACCCCACGACAGTGACTTGGACGACGTTACGTCAGAGTTGTCCATTGCTGAATCACAGATTGCGTCACGTCAGCTGGTTTCAGATCGAGGTTCTTGTTGCTATTTCGGCGGAAGTGCGCAGAACTTGGAATTTGGGATTTGTCTATACACTGGCAACAGATGTCATCAAGTCTTGACTTCAGTACACAAGAAGACTAGAGACACTCCTCATCTTCACACTATAGTTGGCTCTCTATGGGCAACTCAGCGATAGAAAACTATGGGCATGAGTCATTTGCATCACCGGTCAAGGCATAAGAAACCGAACATGGTGAATTACCCATTGAGGGCCAACTCGTGTGAGAAAACTCATGTGATGGAGCACCTTAAAAGCTTCACCTTTTAACCTGAGGATTTGGACATAGACTTCATTCCAGCATAGACTGCCACCAATACAGCACCTATTCCAAGTGTCCACTTGATCAGTGTTTGCTTTCTTCGTGGTTTTTTATTTGGAACCAACTTCGAACTCTTTGGAGCATAAATAGTTGATTGTAGGTCTTCATCGGTGATGGTTTGTGGTCTAATGTGGTAAAGAACCTGAAAATGAAATGATCACATATTGGATGAATTCCTGATTTGAAATATGTTCAGGTCACTAGACAGGATACACTGTCTTTATGGGCCTCGTTTTACGTAGGTTGAGGTCATGAAGTTGACCTTCCAGATCCATCATATTTCATAGGTCCTCATCAGTTGAGAAGAGAAGAATACCAAGGCAGTGTTCTATCCCATGATGCATCAAACAAGTAGACAGATCTTCGTTTGCTTATTCTCTGCTCCTCTGAACGAGAAAGCCATCAGTCTCTATCTGCACATGTGCATGCACCATACCTCATTTGCTGCTCTTGTCCCCGACTGTACTGCACCATTGATGAAGCCACACCAGACAGTGGCCGACTCTGTACCAGCAAAGTGAATCCTGAAGTAAAAGAGGTGTCTGTCATTGCAGCACTTGTGAGTTGAGAGAAAAGTACTAAATACAACATTGTTAGCTCTATAGACAAAGTTGGGCAATGAATTTAAGCCTACAGCAGGAGGAAACCGGAGTTTCCGGAGAAAACCTGCGCTATCAAAGAGTCAATCTCTCTATCATGAAGAATGCTTCCCTCTGGGAATCGAACCCAGAACCTCAGCGGTGAGAGGCGATTTCACTGTGCCACTCTGACAGCCCTGTCCGGGATTTAAACCAGACATTCTGTTTTTCAATCCATGACCATCACATGGTAATAGTTCCACACATCAACTTGTAAGGGGAGACTGCAATCCACAGTGATTGTACCCATTTGGTGCAGTGGTGTATGACCGCTGCGGCATTTGGCAGGTCCCATTGTGGACAAGCGTAGAATGAGGCATTACACATACATGGTAAAGTGTTGTCCTTACCGTTGGAATGGATCCCTGAGACCACCAGCAAAGCATGTCATAGCACCAGGCATCACTGTACTCACAGGACATCCTCCATTATACGGTTCCTCTGCCCAGTTCTTGTCCATGTAATGGACGCAGTCCAAAGCTTCTTCACCCAAACATTCAGCAAGATTGTTCAAGACTGCTTTCTTTCTTACTTCAAGCTGGAAAATCAACAAAAGACAGTCATGTCAGGGTCAGTGAACCCCAAGCTGTATGCCGGGTAAACCAGGTATCAAAGCTAATCTCAGGTGAAAGCTACTCATGTTCCTTATACCTCCATGCTTGGACAGGGTCTTTTACTTGCCCTTGCAAAAAGGCACAAGGTACAAGGCACCACGGTTTACTGTCCCATATGATGGACTGAAGCACCAGGGATGATTAATCCCAAATGGCCCGGGATTCGAACCCGGGACCTGCCGTTTGCTAAGCGGACGTGATAACAACAAGGCCATCAGAGAAGAGAGAAAGCTATCAGAGAAGACTAGGGTACTCACTGGTTCTTGAGCCCATTCAACCCCTTGTTTTGCTCCAATGAACATCACTAATGCAGGATTGTCATTAATAGTTGTCGCATCGTAGACAATACACAGTGGACCAGAGGTGCACCCAGCGATGATCGACTTGCCACCGTGTGTGACGATTTCTCCTGAAAATCCTGCTTCACGCCAGAATGCCTGCAAAAAATGACATTGTTGGACTTAACACTGTTGTGCCCACTTAGTCTTCTGGAAGAGATCACTACCGACTACATGTAGTTCCTGAAGTCAAAGGCTACTGGCTTTGCAAATCCACTCCTCATCAGCACTGTCACACCCCTTACATTCTGCTCACCTTTTTATACGTGACAATGACTTTGATGAGATAGCCAGCAGGCATCCGTTGAAAAATCTCCGTCTTGTTCGCTGGCAGGGGTGGGTCATAGTGGATGTATCCTGCAGAGAACACTTAAGTAGAAATCATTTGAATTACCCAGTATAGGAACCTAATGGACAATTTGCCGAAGTGATCATCAGTGAAGCATGTGTCCTTTATTTCCCTGAAATTCCTTGGGGTGTAACCAGGATATCCTCACTAGCCATCACGACTATTGACCGGCAGAAACTTGCAATTTCTTCCCAGGAATTCCTTTGCAGAGAAAAAATACCGGTAACCCTTCCTACTTGCATTCTGCAGAGCTAAATAACAAGGAGGTCTCATTATAATTACCTGCCATCTTCGGTGGGGTTGCCACTATCACTCGCTTGCACTTTACCGATCTTCCAGACATAGTCTCCACAAGCACCATGTTTTCATTCTAAAAGAATAGTGCAATTTATTCAAACTGAAGGTCATCCATCAAAACGGCTTCTCAAGCCATTCTAGTCAGTTCCATTACACACACTGTTGAAAAACAAGTGTGACATACCTGAGTTATACTTCTGACTGGTTGTCCCAAATGAACATTCTCTGGTCCAATTTTCTCCATCAGTCTTTGAGCAACCTGTTGAGCACCACCCTAAAACATGAAATAGAAAGTTTATAGTTTATTCCTCCCAAACCTGACAATCAAACTACCAAAATCATGCTGAGAGGATGGCACTCATGAGCTACCGTATATGGCAGTAGTTACGAAACATACTATTTTCATATTTTGTTTCAACCGCAGTATGCATGGAACACCTATGACAGGTTGAAATTTTTATGACTGGAACAAGCTCATTTTCATTCCCCACCAAACTAATGCCTTACTTTCATCGTAAACTCTTGTGCTGAGTTCTCCTGGGCCTGAATCAAAGCTTGCAGCCCACCTGCTGCATGGCAGTAGTGGAGGAAGTAGAGGAATGACATGTCCTTTGGTAACCTTCCAAATATACAAGCAGACGCAGACTGCATGGCATCTAGAGCACCTGCAAGTGGGCAGAGACAGATTCAGATATGACTTGGTATAAGGATGGGAGGGAAAACGATTCCAGCAGAATGGGTGAAGAGTATCATTGCTCAGGGAACTTTGTGCCTTGAACACCCTGTGCAGTCACTATTCCATCATGGCTGCATTCAGCTCATGAGAAATAACAAAGATCACTTAGTCTTGCTGAAATATCATGTTTATATGGCTTAACCATAGCCTACTTATATTTTGGACACTTGGACAAAAGTTGAAAGGTCAACCTTTGATAGAGTGGATGCCAAAAGAATAAAACAGCAAAAACCACAAAGAGAAAAACCAGCTAAAAGATAGGAAGAGAGACACCATTGCATGCCCACACACCAGGAATGAGACACACACCCGCCACAGACCAAGAGATTTATGAAGTTGCTGAATAGTGAATACCTATCTTGGTATGGATATCAGTAAACTCCTAGAAAGATTATGTTATTGTATTAAGAGCAGTAATCAAGAATATGCATTCTTTAGGAAATAATTCCAGGTATCTCTCTTCATTCAACATTTTTGACCTACCGGTATATACGAGATAACAGAATGAGATGGGGGTGCAAAGTCATTCCATTCTTAATACAACCCAAACACAGCAATATGATTTATTGGTTACAGCATGAGTTTATACTACACCTCACATTCAGCCCATGTATGTGTAACACAGAAGTAGGCACTCTCTAGATCATAGCAAGTGCCCATGGGAGGAGCTAAATACCTTGTGTCCAAGCTTGTTTTCTAGCAAAGGACTCTGCGGTCATACTATCCCATTCTTCAGCATAGAGACATTCAGTTGGGTTGTCAACAGGAACCATTTGACAAAGTTTCTCAATCTGTAACAAACAAGAAACTCTGTAACTATAGCCACAACCAAATTTCAAATGATAGATACCGGTACTTTATGAGGTTTACTCACCCTAGCAAACTGTCATAGCTATAGCTCTGTTAAATGTCAATCATGTCTAGATGGGCCACCTAGATGGACATACATGTAGGAGACTGAACTGAACTCTTCCATTCTAAGCAGGAGTCTAAGAAGAGACTTTGATTTCTAGAGGCTTTGCATTGCTGCCTTGATCATCATCATTCTGTTCTGCTAATCACCCCAGGAAATGGAGGCTCACCTTTCTAGTGAGGAAGAACATGTCAATAAGAGTGAGGAATGAGAGGCCCGGCAAACCAGTGTTGTAGTATTTAACCTCACTGTCCTTCCCAAGCTGCATGCACTTTGTCCCTGTTGTGAACTGTCTGCATCGTTCAATCCCCAACTCCTCCAAGAGGGTGGTGATATCAGGCTGACATCTGAAAAGTAATTAGTCTCAAATTATGGTCAAATCAAATCCCTGGCCATATAAATCTATAAATGTACAACACAACTGGTAAAGTGGCAGGTTTATTCGTGATGACAGTAGGTACCGGTAGCGGAACCAATAATGTTGACTCCTCAAAACAGTAGCCATTCTGTGAATCTGAATGTGAACTACTTACGACCCCACCCACTGTCCACCAAGATCAAAGTCATCTTCACCTTCGGCTGCTGGCAGTTTGACAGTCAGAGTGCGGCCTCCAACACGCTCTGAAATGAATAAAACTCTGCAGCAGATGGAGTGGATAGGATTATAAGGTTGACACAGGAGAGAAAAGAGACATCTAAACCATGTAAGAAACACATACAGTAATATCACTGCAGACTAGGCCTACTAGGCCTACACTCCTGTTGTATGTGTGTGCAGGTGTGTAGTCTGCAGACTGTGTACCATGTGTACTGTGTAGTGTGTGTCTGTGTGTGCATGGTTGGCATGTTGGTAGGTAGCAGTGAACTTTTCTGAAAAGGTTTCAAAAATCAAGCTACCTTTGGCTTCAAACACTATAATGCGAATGCTGTGATCTTTTTTCCACAACTGGTATGCAGCTGAAAGCCCAGCAACGCCAGCACCCACGACCACAACATCAACTTCGTCCTCTGCACCCATTTTTTCTAGTAAAAACAAGGAAAACAAGCAGAAATCATCCTCCTGTCAAATTCAGCTGATCGGGGAATACCTTTCCGGTCAAGGCGGATGTGACGTCATTTTCTGGAAATTCCCGAACGGGAATCCTTCGTCTCCTAGCAACCCATAATGCAAATCCTCTTGCATGTCTTGCACGTCTTGCACGAAGAAGGTTTTTTAGCTGGTGAGTGCCCCTTCTTTTGTGCTAAATCCGGGATTATCCCGCTAGTAAGCTGAAATGTTATTTGCCACGTAGGATTATGAGAATGTCGTTTATTATATTACACGGTTTGGCGGTGATTATTGTCAAAGAAAGCCATAAAAAAGCGTTAGGCCTACCTGGTTACTTACTCAGCTGATACACTGACTGACTGCACTGCTGCCAGACTCATGTTTTACACACTGCACTGGCATGCACTGCTCTGATTGACTGTGCATGCATCATGACTGTGCATGGCAGGATGGAATGCAAGCCACAGCACAGGCAGCTGCTTGACTTAGAGTTTGAGTTGAGAGAGAGGAGACAGGGTGATGGAGTTTGGTGATGTTATATTAAGGCCTATAATATTATTTAATTGCTAATTCACATCATCATTCATACATGTACCTACGGTATAGGCCTACCGGGTATCTGTCTGATGTGATACCGGTAGGCCTAGGCCTATAGTGATATCGTGATATTCGCCGCCGGTAGGCCTAATTCATGAATTGGTCCATGATTTGGCATTGGTGGTGTGGTGGCCAAGGAGTTGCCAGCAGGCCTAGACCTAGCTAGCTATCTAGGCCTATGTGTGGGCCAAACAGCGAGAAGGTCCACTCTGTCTCTCTCTACGCCTACGACTGCGATTTCTTTGTCTTTTCCTTCCAGCCAACAACAATGGATGCACGGTATCTTCAACGTCATGTTGGCGATGCTTTGGCGAAGTGTCTGGCTGAAGTTGCTCAGGTCCGTCCATATGATCCCATTGAGTACATGGCAAATTGGTTGAATACCTACACGCAGAATGTCCTGTATGCCAAACAGGTATGTATTATTTCTGAATGCCAGGTTTTTAAGAACAGAATAATGTTCTTCTCAGTCTTGAATTCCAAACGCTCTTGGCAATGCCGTGTAAAAGGTGGATGAGACGGGCTCAGTGGCTCACTGCCAGCATGATCTCTAAACCCTACCATCAAAGAACCATGTGAACGCATAATCTCTTGTGTTTCTGAGAATCACAACATTATCATCATCCCCCCCCCAACTCATCATTTCATGAAAATCTTACTTCTCTAATGATTTTTTAACTATGAGAAATCTGAGGAAGGGATAATCATTGAGGAGGTTTGTTGAACAGACAGAACCAGTCAGCATGTCATAAATGATAAGTCACATATGGTCTTCACAAGTGTGTTGTCTCTGCCATTGATCCTTTCACTTTACAGGCTTGCACTTAGTAATAGTAGATTCCAGATTCCATGCATGTGTATTGTGGATGTTGATCCTCTGACAGTGACATGTCTGGTGTCAATGTACATGTATCTCCCAAACAACTGATGTATGCATGATCAGAAGTTGGTTGTTCATCAACAACATGACTGAAAAGCTTTGTACATCCCAAGTTTCTACTTATACATTTACCATGTCCAAGCTTTCTACTTGTACTATCCACAAGCTTACTACTGGTACTGTCTAATCTATACAGATATGACAGATTTCTGTACATCACCACTTCAACTCAGCTGACCCTAAAATCTCTTGATGCTCTTTCAGATGGAAGCTGAGGCAGCACAATTAGCCAAAGAACAAGATGAGGCAGCCGAGGAGCTGGTGCAGCGGGAGATTCGACGGGCAGAGGCTGAACAACTAAGGAAGGAGGAAGTGGAAAAACAGAAGGTTTGATGATTTTCACTGGTCGACGTGCCAATTGCTGAATCTTCTAAAGTCAGGCAACCACTAAACTTACTGCCTCTGAGCAAATCACAAAGTGGTTGTGGAATATTGTAAATCCAACAAACTTAAGTTGTATCCATTTTTTGGAATCCCAAATTATATATATACAGTGGAACCCCGGTCGACGACCACCCCTATAACGCGACCACCCCGGAAAGACGACCAGTTTTCAATTGTCCCGATTGTTTTTCTCTTACACCCCCCCCCCCCAACTCATCATTTCATGAAAAACTTACTTCTCTAATTCTCTAATGATTTTTTAATGTAACTATGAGAAATCTGAGGAAGGGATAATCATTGAGGAGGTTTGTTGGACAGACAGATCTAGTCAGCATGAATTAAATTAAATTAAATTCACATCATGGTTTTCAAATGAATACCGGTAACAAGAATGTCACTACCATCAGTTCACAAGTGTTTCCCTGCCATCTGCATCAGTCCTTCCACTTTCCAGGCTTACAACACTTAGTAAAAGTAGTTGCTGTTGAGTTCAATCCTGATCCCTCCCTCAAATTCCATGCATGTGTATTGTGAATGTTGATCCTCTGACTGTGACATACATTTATCTGATGTCAATGACATGTATTTCTAATCAACTAATGTATGCATGAGTCATCCTGAGAACATCAGGGGTAGTGCTCACTCCCCTCATCACCGCACACAGTTTGTGTGCGGTGATGAAGGGAGTGAGCACTAAGAACCCCTGATGTTCTCAGGATGTGTATGAGTAGAAGAATTTGGTTGTTCATCAACAACATAACTCAATAGCTTTGTACTCCCAAGTTTCTACTTACCATGCCCAAGCTATTCATCTCATCTATACAGACTTCTGTGCATCTCCACTTCTTCTGATACATGGTCATAATAAGTTCTCTAATTCAACATTAACACACAAGAATCAACCAGCTGTGTTATCCGACGCGACCGGTTCCTTGACGTAGTCTTTCCTTGCTTTGTTATTCTTGTGTAATTCACATTCCTACCTCAGCTGACCTTAAAACCTCTTGATGCTCTTTCAGATGGAGGCTGAGGCAGCACAATTAGCCAAAGAACAAGATGAGGCAGCCGAGGAGCTGGTGCAGCGGGAGATTCGACGGGCAGAGGCTGAACAACTAAGGAAGGAGGAAGAGGAAAAACAGAAGGTTTGATGATTTTCACCAGTCAATGTGCCAATTGCTGAATCTTCTAAAGTCAGGCAACCACTAAACTTACTGCGTCTGAGCAAATCACAAAGTGGTTGTGGAATTGTAAATCCAACAAACTTAAGTTGTATCCATTTTTTGGAATCCCAAATTATATGTATACATGTAATTGTAATGTTTGTCTTTCTGCAGGCTCTTGAAGCACAACTTGCTGCCCAGAAAATAAAACAGGATTCAAACTTGTCAGCTTCTGTTTTACCCCCACTGCCAGAAGGAGAGGAACCTAGTCAAGATGAAACTGCTCGAGAGGTAACTCACTCTTCCTCAATCTCAAACCCTTTGTGCTGTATTCATGGTTTAGCATCAGTCAACACCAGAGAAGTTTTTGTATTCTGTCTGCCTTCTGTGGGGTATTATTTGGAAAGTTGCACATACTAGTTGTGATTCAGTGATTCTGACAAGATCTCTGCAGGCACTTCAGACAGAGATACTCTCAATCATTGATTTGAATGATAGGTTTCATTCATATGTCCATTATACCAGTATTGTCTTCACTTTTAGCTTGGATACATTTTATCCACCAGGAAATAGGTAACGTCAGTGTTACTGAACATGTTCCTTGCATGAGTTACTGTACTTCTGTTAGAATGTCAGTTGAATAAAAGTGTCATCCCAAAATTCTGTTTTTGGGACCCAAGGATTGATTTCTCCCGTAGTCATTGGTTGGTCCTTGTACTTTAGTGTAATTTTGCCCCAATGATCAGTGTGTCTTCAGTTAATCTACATTTTGATTCAGTTAGAATTTTCCTCAGTTTGTTACCTCTGTTCTTTCTGGTATCTTAGTCTCCTATGGTGGGACAGCATTTGTTGTAACATTTGTATTTCGTCACAAATTAAGAAATGGACCTATTTCACAAGGTTAAATGACAGAAAGTAAATTCCAGAGTGCAAATGAATGCAGAAAGTCATTCGACTGATTGAAACTTTGCAGCAAAACTCGGGAATGAATCTTGATGCTGTTTTGTAGAGTTCAAGAATTGCAGACACCATTCACCAGACTGTTGTTTTTGAATTCAACTCAGATTTCACTGGAACTATAGACTGCATTTACCTTATATCTCATGTGTTTCCATTCCAGGGGAACGCTGAGGGTGGTGCGGAGGAGACCCCAGCTGCTGAGGAGACCCAGGATCAACCCCCAGAGGAAGAGCAGGAAGAGGCGGGAGAAGAGGAGGATGAGGAGTCATAGTCGATGATGGATATTAATGAATAAATCAACTGAATTGAAGATCCATCAACAATAACAGGCTGTTTCCAAGTCTAATTCGTGCAATTTGAATGTCCCTCCTTCCTCTGACCTGCTCCTTCACAAAAGCTGATCAGATACATCTGTTAACCTGTGATTTCACCAACAACTGTAAACCTGTGGCCCTTTCTGGTAATCAAAATCTTATGTCCGTTAACTCCAAAGTTCTTTTGTAACTGTTTGCCAGGATTCCTGCCACACGCTAAATAATCAAAAGTCCATTCACGTCCCTGAGTAGTTATGAACCTTTTACTTCTCAAGTTAATCTAAGTCATTTTCCCCATTCATGTCATCACTGTTTTGTTCATGAACATCTCTGGTCATATTTACTGCTTTGTGAACATGTAAGGACCAATACTCTTGGTACAAGTTGACCAAGTCTGTATTTATTTGTACTCATAGTCTTGTATGTCTTTTTTGTGTGCAATGTGTGCGGATTTGTAAGATTACTAATTCATCATTTTAATCCATCATTTCTCTGCCTTTGTGCTAGTTCCCCTTGTGTTAAGATCTATTTCAAGCTTTTCATAGCTCCCAGTCTCTGGCCTGGTGTGACACCCCCCTGACGTCTGAAATGACTGTCATGATGGCTGATATTCATAAAAGCTAGCAAATGCTTTTCCTTCAAGTTTTGTAGTACATTTACATTGGACCTCACTCTGCAAATCTTAAGGAAAAGCATTTACTAACTTTTATGAATACAAGCCAATGTCTCCAGTCTCTGGCCTGGTGTGACACCTCCCCTGACGTCTGTAATGACTGTCATGTTGTCTCCAGTCTCTGGCCTGGTGTGACACCTCCCCTGACGTCTGAAATGATTGTCATATTGTCTCCAGTCTCTGGCCTGGTGTGACACCTCCCCTGACGTCTGTACAGACACCATTCACCAGACTGTTGTTTTTGAATTCAACTCAGATTTCACTGGAACTATAGACTGCATTTACCTTATATCTCATGTGTTTCCAGGGGAACGCTGATGGTGGTGCGGAGGAGACCCCAGCTGCTGAGGAGACCCAGGATCAACCCCCAGAGGAAGAGCAGGAAGAGGCAGGAGAAGAGGAGGAAGAGGAGTCATAGTCGACGATGGACAATAATGAATAAATCAACTGAATTGAAGATCCATCAACAATAACAGGCTGTTTCCAAGTCTAATTCGTGCAATTTGAATGTCCCTCTGACCTGCCCTTCACAAAAGCTGATCAGATACATCTGTTAACCTGTAACTTCACCAACAACTGTAAACCTGTGGCCCTTACCGGTAATCAAAATCTTATGTCCGTTAACTCCAAAGTTCTTTTGTAACTGTTTGCCAGGATTCCTGCCACGCACTAAATAATCAAAAGTCCATTCATGTCCCTGAGAAGTTGTGAACCTTTTACTTCTCAAGTTAATCTAAGTCATTTTTCCCATTCATATCATCACTGTTTTGTTCATGAACATCTCTGGTCATATTTACTGCTTTGTGAACATGTAAGGACCAATACTCTTGGTACAAGTTGACCAAGTCTGTATTTATTTGTACTCATAGTCTTGTATGTCTTTTTTGTGTGCAATGTGTGCAGATTTGTAAAATAACTAATTCATTTTAATAATCCATCATTTCTCTGCCTTTGTGCTAGTTCCCCAGGTGCATGTGTTCATGTCTATTTCAAGCTTTTCATAGCTCCTTTGTTGTCTCCAGTCTCTGGCCTGTAACACATCCCCCGACGACGTCTGAAATGACTGTCATATTGTCTCCAGTCTCTGGCCTGGTGTGACACATCCCCTGACGTCTGAAATGACTGTCATATTGTCTCCAGTCTCTGGCCTGGTGTGACACCTCCCCTGACGTCTGAAATGACTGTCATGTGGTCTCCAGTCACTGGCCTGGTGTGACACTTCCCCTGACGTCTGAAATGACTGTCATATTGTCTCCAGTCTCTGGCCTGGTGTGACACCTCCCCTGACGTCTGAAATGACTGTCATATTGTCTCCAGTCTCTGACCTGGTGTGACACATCCCCTGACGTCTGAAATGATTGTCATATTGTCTCCAGTCTCTGGCCTGGTGTGACACATCCCCTGACGTCTGTGATTACTGTCATATTGTCTCCAGTCTCTGGCCTGGTGTGACACCTCCCCTGACGTCTGTAATGACTGTCATACTGTCTCCAGTCTCTGGCTTGGTCTGACACATCCCCTGACGTCTGAAATGACTAGTTGTCCGGAGATTGTGCCCCGAATAAATGGAGAAAGGATTTTTAAATGTATATTATAATTTAATATGATGAGGCTGATCATGCTCCTTAAATAGTAACATCAATCTTGGAGGAATTATACTGACAATTCCTCCAAGCATCAATCATTGCAGGCCTAAAGACAATGGAAAATGCTATCAAAGCGAATCACAAGCGAAAGAGGAGTATTCAAAAACGTGAAGTCCATGAGACAGCAGAATAACAGGTGGTACAAAAAGAATGTGACTAGTTTAGTAGGCGTGACGAGTCCATTGATAAGAACCTAACAGCAGAGTTGCAGCTTCCGCCACATAACAGTGTCACCTGGTGTGTGTATATCATTGCTCAGAACCCAAACGTGAGACAATACTCTTTCTGAACAACTTCCCGATGCAAAAGTTCATCCAGTCCTCGTCTAATTCAATGGTCACTGTCTCTATTTTCCCACAGGGTTGTTCTCCTTGGTCCTTCATGACGTAGTCCTCCAGCAGCGCCATCTGCTGGAGACATCTCAAACGAATACAGAACAGCTCGACGTCACGAATCTTGTCCGTCCGTCGGAGCCTCGCTTCCAGATCGACGCACATCTGTTCGGCTTTTGCCGCACATTCCCTGGCTTTACAGACTTTCGTTTTGAACGCGTCCAGATGTGGCGTCACCATCTCTTTAAGAGCTTCTTGTCTCTCTGCGTGTTTCTGGCGAAGTTTTTCATAACAGACTTTAAACACTTTGTCTAATTCTGACTTAGCATTTTCGAATGATATGTACAGGATTCTGCGTTGTGTCTCCCAGCGTTCATGCGTGTCTTTAAGAATTTTAAGTTGTGTCCTCAAATCCGTCAGAGCCGTTTCAATCTCCCTGGTCACGTGGTCCGCGTGCTCCTCAAGACAGTGTTCGCAGAGCATGGCGGAGCAGTGGTTAAAGCATCTCCGAAGTTCTGGACACATTTCCCCGCAATCTGAACAGCAGTACTTAGCAACTGCTTTACCAGACGACTTTGATGATGAGAACACGATATCTGCTAGGACGTCTGCGGTGACGTTACTCGGGAACCCGGCTACTCCGT
>NMRB01000078.1:272469-304323 GCA_002633025.1 Notospermus geniculatus
TTTCTGTTAGGTTGAGCAACCACCTTTTGGGGCTTGTACTCTTTTCTTTCCTTAATTGCTGTCACGTCCTGTTTGGATGGGATACTTCATGTCTACATTTGGGTTTCAGCTCAGTCTGTTCTAGAGTTTCGGATTGTAAAGTTCCAGCCTGAAGAAGACCCCGGTTGGGGTCGAAAATTCGCAAACACTCTGGAAATTGCCTTTTTATTTATCGCTCCTCTTCATGCGAGTGTATGAAGAGGAACCAGACCAAAGCCCTGCTGTGGGAGGATGGGCGCGATACGCTCTCGATGCTACATGTATATCATGATTTGTCCCCTATCAATCGGAACCGTCTTAAGAGAGCCTCAAATGGAAAAACTGAAATTCTAGACCACTATGCTGCATATTAATGACATCTCTGTCAGCTTCCCATGGAATATTGTCAGATATCTCTGAGAATGGGCAATGTCCGTGGACAAGATAAACAACATGACGTGTTCAACTGGTCCCTTCCGCCCACTTCTTTGATTGCGGGTTCTATCATGTGTCATTCCGTCTGTAACCAGCTTCGGGCCACCAGCCCCCCACCCTCCGAGATGCTTTATTCACCTCTCTATCAACATTGAATTAAATAACGAAGAGTTGATTATGGTATTGTTGGGGCGTAATATGAAATCAATTTGAATTGTGGTGTGTGGGGAGATTGTCAATAGCCTTTGCAATAGCTAAGTGATTTTGCCAGCATGACTGTAATCAAATTAATTGTGCGAAACGGAGCAGTTCTGACGACGTCATGTCCCTCTGTTCATCATGGGGCGGTATCTCCGCGGAAACGCATTGAAATCAACCAAAACATCCCCAAACATTGGCGAAGAGCCGAAAACTGGTTCCTCAAAGGAGTAGGGCATCGGAATTTAAAATCTCGTTTTCGATGTGTCAGGAGTGGGAGTCGGCCAGGATGCTCGCAGGGCAATTTACCGAAGACATTTGCAACGACATTACAAACGGATTTAATAAGGGTTAATAATAGGCGTTTTGTGCATACCATGATACAGTGCGGAACGAAATTGCTTTTTCTGGTCTTTAAAAGGCCATCCATTTTGCCAATACTTGTTGACTTTATACCTTGGTGCTATTTGTTAAAGTCTTTACAAGAAATAATTGAATACAAATAAAACAACCATAATATGAGTAGGCCAGTAAACTGTCGTCAGAATAGCGGGACATTTTTTATCTAGGACTACGACCCCATCTCACCGTTTAGCTACAAAAAGTACAACAGACCTAACTGCAGAGACAATGCTCCTGGTCGAATGGTCTGTGTCCAGTTACCAGACGACAGACGCGTGAATCAATATGCATCAATCGCTCCACTTTGTTTCCATGACGACGTGTAAACATCTTGTTTGGTTTGAACAAGGAAAGAAGGAAATTTGATGTTGCTTTGCATTATATACTTTTGTAGCATCCACCATTGCTTCAGTTAACTCATTCTGGATGGTAAACCGAACTGGTATCACGATATTACACCTGCAGTAGTTGGTTTCGTTACCTTCGGTATTTGACGGAGATCGCCGAAGATAATAGGGAGGTTTCGCAAGCGTCCCGTTAGGCCCTACGACGACGTTTATCTATTGTGTGGGTATACCCAAACAATAGATAAACGTCGTCGTATGGCCTAACCGGGCGCTTGCGAAACCTCCCTATTTATTAACCCGAAGTTGTCGTGATGTGTCCCGAAAATGGCGCGGAATGCGGCTGATTGTTCCTCGCTCAAAGCGATCTTGTGTCAAACATTGAATTCTTATTTCAAATCAGATAATGTCGACAAATATCCATGCATTCAGGACAAAGATAACCGAATCAAAAATCCAGTTCAATCTCTTTAATCGCTGCTTAGGCTTCAATCAATTCATTAGCTACGCTTGGCGTAATCTTCAAATAAATCAGGCCAATGCGGGAGGACACTGTATTCGGTGTGCAGACTGCAGTCGACCATAAACTTCGCACCAGACTGATCCCGCCTCCTGAGGACACGCGACCAGACCAACAGTTGTTGCCCAGGCGGGCGATGACCTGTCCCACCGTCGCCATGCTGACCGCGTGACCAGCACGTCTGCCCTGACTGGGTACGCTCAACTTGTCACCACCTGTCCTTAATGTCGATCAGTAGATGCGACATCTGTGGCGGATAATGGTACCAGTCTGCACATTGGCCAGCGGACGATCTCAGGGAAGCCCATCGCGCGCGCAACTAGTGGTACTTCAAATCATGGAGGTATAAAAAAAATCTTCTGAGATCTATGTATATCCAGCCGGGCCTATTCCTCGATGACGGTACAGCGATTTGGACACACACACTTGTTTCCTTGAGGTAACCTTGTGCGTACAGGCCTACCGGTAGGCCTTGCCCCGACTGTACCTGAAATGCATAATAAATCCTAAGCTGTGTGGTTAAGGATTATACTTTACAAATATACACTATATATGCTTTTTACGAGGCCTACAAAATGCTCGCATAAAGAGTTGTGTGTTGTATCAGCAGAGTAGAGTATATTAAAGGGGAATCACACTGTCGGCACACACTCACACACTGATAATTTTTGTAAAAATACACTCATCACTCGTGTTCCTCCTCAGACAGCAGATTGATAGATATTTTTCCGATATAATAGCCTCCCGACGACCTTTGTAGCGCATTTTGTACCGCTTTCCGTCGTCTGCTAACTTCGGCAATCACCGGAGCATGACCATAGCCGAACACTTCGCGAAAACGGACGGAAAGGAGTTGCGCCTTCTGTTTTATTACCGCCTCAACATATCGACCTTCTGCCTTCACTGCTTTATTAGTTTTTTTCCATCCCACATAAAAACTCTGTTTCTGATCATTCTTTAGGGCGCAACAGCTATGACTTTGGTAAGTTTAGGACAGGTAGCCCTCTCACAGTAGCCACGGACCTCCAGCTGAGGAGCTCCACCTATTGCTAATCACTTCCTTCTCCCTTTCCCTCGCATGTAGTCCGGCATGTAGTTCCTCCTTAGGGTAGGACTAGGGAGGCAATTGATGACGATCGATGCCTCTCCTCCTCGTAACAACGCCATATATAGTTGTTAGATAGGCCACATCCAGCGCGGGTGTTCCCGATTCGTATCTACTGTTTCACCCACTGGAGCCGATACTGCAGGAACATCTTGAAGAAATCGGTGGTTCCTCGCCCCAACGTCACTGCTGACCGCGTGGTAACGAAGAGAGCGAGCGCTGTACAGGAGACGTAGTCGGTCGCCTGTAGGTTCAGTTCCACATGTCATAGGTATAGTTCAAAGTGAGGAAAGCACTTTGCAACCTAGGTAGACCTGCAATGAACTCGTGGGGTCAGTATCTCCGTCGTTGATCATTGCTCAACAGCAATCTCCCGTCGGTCTGTGAAGACAGTTCATACGAATCGCCCAATTCGTCCTCCAGCGGAAACCCAATATACGTCGATTGAAATATGGCTTGAGGTGTAGACATCAGTTTACATTTGTACTTCATGACTTGTACATAAAAACCATCACAATATACCTTGTACTGTCAACAATGATTTCTGCTCCACTAGTTTTATGACTCGTTGAACGCTTATAAACAGATATCAACCCACTGAACCGTCACGTGGCCGGGATCAGGGAGGATAACAAATCATTCACCTCCATCATAAAGAAATCAAACTATGTAAAATATCATCATTATAGGAGTACCTTTATGATATGATAGAGTGATTACTACTGGGGCAAAACGGAAAATGACGGGATCGCGACAGCGAATCACCCTCGGGTGACGTACGAACAAAACCTGGTATGACAGGAATCTAACTTCTGCTGCCCTAGAATTCCGAACATGACAGATGAGATGTGGAGCCATATCTCACTCCCCTTTCTTCAAAATTGTCATCACTAGGTTTCTTTCGCAGGGAGCCGAGCTGAGGTCGTTGACAGGGATGAGATACAGAGCCGGGTGTCGTCCAGGCTCTCCAGGGCCTCCGTTCAGTCCAGGTTAGAAGTGGATGAGGTAGGTTGATCACGAGGCAGGAAAAAACACTTTGAGGGGAGACGGGGAAGTACGCAGTTCAAAGCACAATTCAATTCTTAAATCTGTCTTAAATCATAATGGCAGCTACCCAAGACGCGTTAGTATTACAACCCATTACAGACGGTGGTACCACCACTCATTATAAACACGACGGACGGCGGTACCACCACTTTAGAACAAACACGACGGACGGTGGCACCACCACTCATTACAAACACGCCGGATGGACCGTGGTACCACCACTCATTACAAACACGACAGACGGTGGGTACCACCACTCATTACAAACACGACGGACGGTGGTACCACCACTCATTACAAACACGACGGACGGTGGCACCACCACTCATTACAAACACGACGGACCGTGGTACCACCACTCATTACAAACACGACGGACGGTGGTACCACCGCGTACCCAACAGTACAGACGTTGGTGGGCTACCCATCACCAAACAGGAAAGACGGTGGTACCACCGCCTACCTAGGACCGGACAGACGGTGGTATCCATGCGCCATCCATTACCTTCCTCTGCCTCTACTGACGCCATCTACCTCTTTTTCCAGTTGGAGATGCTGCTGAAAAAGAAAGCCAAAGGTGCCTTCTACGAAATCAGAAAACGATTCAAGGACAACGATCCGGAACAAAAAGGCAATGTTACCAGGTATGTATTGGTGAGATGGTAGTCTCTGTCTCGACCACATCTACCATCTGTCTACCTGTCTCTGTCAAGGAGTTGATCGATGGTATTATTGGTCCAACCAATTTAGAGGAAGGGGGCGCAAATTCTAGCTATCGGAGACGAACGATAGACGTAACGATCATTCTGGCTTCAAGAGTTGGATACAAATACAAACGGGTCTTGACAGTTTGGTTGACAGTTGGACGTTGGTTACGGGTCAAATGTTGTCTACAGGACACGTCTGCTTGCTTTTCCAGGGAGGCCCTCGCCCGGATTATCATCTCCCTGATCCAGCGTCCAATCAGCCAATCACAGTTCACCAAGCTCATGGAACGGATCGGTTTTAAAGACAAACTAATCGTCAGCTACACCGAGTTCTGTGCTCAGTTCCGTGAGAGCGAATCATCAGAGTATCCGCGCTGGATGGATCCAGTGCAGAGACACTACCAAGACAAGGTTGTGATGGGGGCCGGGGAGGTGCATTCCAACCTCAAAGAGAAGGTTAGGCAGAGGTAAGTACTGGCCGTCAGCAAAGACAAGGCTCTAGGGGCAAACTGGATTCAATAGGAGACAAGTGTCTTTGGTGTTCATCACTCAGACTAGAAGCTGCAGTCTGAAAGGATGTACTGAATGAGATGCTCCTTGAGTTCCCCAGAAAGGTTTCTAGCGAGACGAGGATGGTAATGTGAAGCGTTTTGAGAGTGTTTTTTGGTAAGAAGGAGCTAAGTTTCACCTTTCGACACGACACCACAGTCAAACATGACATAAAACTTCTGCGTTTTAACAGATTCCTCGACTTGGCCGACTTGATTCCTCAATGCAACCCCGGCGGCTCCGGTCGGATTATGAAACACGAATTCCGAAATATGCTCAACAAAAACCTATTCTTTATGGAAGACGACGAATTTGAAAAACTTTGGAGCACGTAAGTGAACGAAGATGCAACCCAGCCGCAGCAAGACATAGGTGTTTCCAGCCAAGTGTGACTCCATCCTTCACTAATACTTGGTCATCGACGCAGTGCGTTTCATACGACTGGGTTTGGAGTCAATACCCGCCTGAGCTCTCAGCTACTCAGGACTCGGTCCGCATCCTGCAGGTTCCTGCCTTGTAAAAGAAAGATACCTGGGTTGACTGAGTTTCACGCCCATGGCCACTGTCTGGACCTGTTTCGTCTGACAATCGACGCCTTTTGCAGTTGTCCTTGAAAGACACTCGTAGTTCAGTCAGATAGTAGTTCAGTTCGATTCGTTTCTTTTGCAGATATGACGAAAATAACACAGGAATCGTGTCCGGGGAGTTCCTTATGAACAAACTTGGTGTCAGTCTGAGAGGCGGGACTGGAAAGTTACAGCCAATTGAGGAAAACAACAGTATGTTTTATCACAAGTTTCGGCCTTGCACCTCATGTCAGTCGTTGCTATCGCGCCATACTCGAGCCTCCAGAATCCTTCTCGGTCAGGAGGATCGTCTGCTTAGCAGTGTAGTGGGTCTGGTGTAGCAGTGTAGTGGTGGTACCCAGTGTACTGGGTCATTTCTTCTAAAAGATCCCGTAGTGCGCCACTTTCGCGACACACCGCCGCACTTCTTCCAATTTTGCTCCGTTTCTTGACACCGATTCAACTCTTTCAGGAGAAAACAAGGAGAATGCAGAGCCGCCATCTGGTGGTAGGAAATATGAAATAGAAAGAAAAAGATCATTGGATGTGGAGAAATGGTTGAAGAATAAATTCAGGGAAGGCTTCCGATCCATGAAGGAAAAGTTTGAACAGCATGATGTGGAAAACAAGGGAATTGTAAGTGACGCCTTGCGGACATGGTCGGTACTTCTGTCTGTGCCCTAAACGAACTACACGTTCTCGAAACTTATTCTATATTGATGAATTGCTTTCCAAACACTCTTGACACAGATTTTTTTCTTCATCCGAATTGCAGGTCGGCTTTGATCATTTCTTGGACGTCTTGGCCGAAAACGGGCTTTATCTGGAGAAAACGTACTTGAGCAAATTTTTTGCCCGGTGTCAGCTGGAAGTATCGAAAGAGGGCGTTCCGTACCGGGACTTTCTCCATAGATTCCAGGATCGAAGTGAAGCTGGCATGCCGCATAATATACTCACAGACCCAAAACATAGGTTTGTTTGTTACTTTTAAATTGTCTCTACCATATTCATAGCCATGTCCGACTCCCCGCGTCCCGAATGGTTAGAACTTGTTCGATCACAAGACCAACAGGTGGCGGCACGGTCTAGGATTTCCCTGGACTGACCCCAACATGGCGCGAAGCAGAACAACTTTTTAAATGAACCATAAAATCACATCTTTTTTAATGAACCAATGAAATGCACCAAGTGTGTTTTTCATTTCGACGATGAATAGGCATGACGCCATGTGCGAAATGGCGCAGGTGTTTCGTGTCCCGTCAAATTTCTTTAACCCTCTCTCATCCAGGTACAATGCGTCCAGATCAGGCAGTCCAGGAGCCAAGTCGTCCACTAGTTTTCTTGAGTCTCAACTAATGAATATGTTCCAGAGAGACTTCCTTTCTTTACTTGGAATGTTCCAGTGAGTTTCAGTATTAAAACTAGTTCCACTTTGGTGAGGCGAAACGTCTCATGTCCATCTACGATAAGCAGGCCTAGGCCTACCGCAGGGATACCTTAGCAACGAAACTAAAGTGAGAAACGGAGTTGTAACGTTGCTAAACCTCTCCATAAGGTAGCGCTGCATAGCAACGATCGGGCTTGGTAGAGGCCGCGTTTTAATATTCGGTCGAATCTCTCCAAAGACGTCACTAAGAGCTGAACGGCATCGTGAGTTCCTGAAAAAAACTCTTAATCGAGAGATTTGGGCTGTGAAGCGCCTTGAAACTAGGCCAATATTCCTTGCTGGGAAATTCGCTTTCGTTGAAGGACTCGAAGAAGTGCTTGAGTGTGACGGACCAAAACAACACACGGTTCATGTCGTCTGCTTTCTCTTCCAGCAAAATTGACAAATATGGCACCGACCTGATCACACAGGAAGAATTCCGTGCCGCCATTGAGAGCCGTTTCTGTCTCTCCATGACGGACGACCAGTTCCGTGGATTGATCGATAAGGTCCCCCTGAACAGAGATGGTCTCGTCAAGTATGCTGACTTCATGGCGCACTTCGACACCAAGTGAGTTAAACCGTGGAGCAGCCTCAGTCGGCCTTCGTGAGCAAGTCACAATCAATCCTTGCAGTGAAAGAATCTTTGCGTAGACCCTGACTATTCAGGATGACTTGCAGCAGAAGAGTCGAAAAATCGCCCGCACTCGCGCCAGGCTAAACCCCTAACATGGGTCAAAAGAAAGACGTATACGTCCAAGACTAAAGATTGGCCTGAGTCCCCTGTTCTAAGTGTTTTTTTCCGTTTCCTAGGGGCAAAGCACCAAGTCTATTCGAACCCCGAGCAGCACAGGTGGTAGCCGTAAGGACCCCGAGTCCACTCCAAGACGGGGCGGAGGAGGTGATGGAGGTGGATGTCCCACCCTCGGAGAAGGTCGTGATCTATGAAGATGAGCTTGTTGATGATTTCCCCAACCACCGACCCACGCACATCCTCTTTGCGGTCATCAAGGACCTCATGAAGAGACGTTTCCAGGATATTGAGAGGGGTTTTAGGGAGATTGATGAGTACAACAGTGGAAAGCTGACACAGGATATGATGTACTTGCTGCTGAAGAGGTAGGATGTCCAAGAATAATGATGTCTTTCCATTTCGTCCTTTCCCCATTGGACTTCGGGTTAGGTTTTGGGTTAGGGAACGGATTGAGAAAGGGCGAAATGGTAATATCAGCCTAGCTTCTTCGTCAGAGGATACGGCCAAGGGGATACCTTGCACAGGAGTTGTGTAGAAACGAGGCCAGTGAAGTATATATACTACATCATACAGTATCCTCACGTCGGTGCTCGTTGTCCTACCCGCCCGAAATGTTTGCTGACACGCGTGGGAGGAAGAGTAGCCCAAGAAGAAAATGTCCCGATTTAATTCACTAGTTGTGTCTTCTTTCGAAAGTGACGTACATGTACATGTATGCGATGTTTCGCATGAGCTTCTATATCGCTGAGATGAAGGTAATACAAACTTGCTCCCATCTCCTAGGTTCGACATCCAGCCGGAGATCAGCCGCGGTGAAATCAGGGACCTCTGGGATACCTTCATCACAAATCAGAACAACAGCCTGGAATACTACCAGTTCGTCCGCCATTTTGGATATTCCCTCCGCTCTGCTGCGTTCCCGAATGCCAAGGTCTGTCCGCCGAGGAAGGGAGATTCTGACATGATGATGAGGTCGAGGAAACTGAACGCGGCATCTGACATGCTGCAGGACAACGTCAGAGCAAAGGTAGGCGGACAGCTGGACACCTCGTGTCAATAGCGCCGGAGTTTTGACCAATTAGCATGTTGGGTTCGATTCTGTCCGTTACTTGAGACATTTGGCAGGACGTCTTCCGTCGCGAACGGACGCAAGGAGCGAAATCCATGGAAATGCAGTCACATTTCCTCTGATTTCTCCCGACTCCTGTCGTCTGCGGAGTGACACGGAAAACGTCTCTCCGACGGTCTCCATCATCCATGCCGACACAAGTCATGATGCCTGACTTTCTCCTTCCCTCCACAGATTGAGTATCTCTGGGATGAGCTCAGACAAGAATTCCTTGGGATGGACCCCCATCGCACGGGTTTTGTGGACATATGTCCGCCGGACAATGGTTTACACCACCAAATTGTTACTGAGCGTCCGGCGGACGATCGATGACGGGTACACTCGTTTACGTTGCACCTGTGCTTCGTTTGAGGACGCGTCGGTCCGTTTGTACCAGGCCCCAGGAGGGCATGTGCTTCTGGCATGATGGGTAGAAGAAAGATTGGCAATAATATTGCCCATTTTGGTCGGTCCTCATATTGTGCAATAATAGGGAGTTTTCGCAAACCCCCGAAACGCCAACTCGAACGTCTATCCTTTTGTTCGGTGTTCTCTTCGTGGCAGCGAACAATGGGTTTGGCGTTCGCGTTGGCGTTTCGGGGGCTTTGCGAAAACTCCCTAATATTGCACGTGTATGGGCCGCTTAAAGTTGCCTCAAATATTGACATGCGTCAGGATTCAAAGGCTCTTTACACCTTAGACACTTTGCTTTGAAATCGAAACCACACCTCTTGGCGTCTTGCACCAAGCGCGCAGTCATTCTCGACAGTGGCCCGATTTCTGTCGCATGACTTTTAATGTGTCTTTAATGACATGATCAGTTGTCTATTGGTATTGAACAGAAGTCGGTCTTCCCGAAGTTCGAGACTATTTGATATAATCCCCGCTAGGCTTTTAGGCCTAGGCCGTTTAAGCCTGGTGCACTAAGTAATAGGCCTTTTATGATCTCCCCAGTAGGTCGTCACAGTCATAGCTGTCATTGAAGACGGATTATTGTTTGGAGAACAACATTCAAATCCACCAAGTACACGACATGTATTGAAAGAATTTGCAAATGAAATACTTTTGACATAGTAGGCGCGTGGTTACTACGGTTTATGTTGTTAGGGGCGACCAGTTAGTGTTTGTTCGTTGAGAGCGCCACCAGCGGATTCTATACGCAGGGGACAGTTGTTTTGTATGTCACTTTAATATCTTTTAGAAAAATGTCGCAAGTCGGGGTATCGAGACCCTCGACGGGGATGAGTACAGGGAGTAAACACGGGATTAACTTACCGGAGATTAAGCATCCTTTATCGCGTCTCGGCGACCCCGGGACGCTGGATGTCCGCGGTGTATCTCGCGCCAGCGATAGACCAGTGTCTCATGCCGGATCTTTCTCGGGCCGTCCCTTGGCCCGTGAGGGACATTTCTCGCCAAGGAAATCTGTAAGCGCCGGCAGCCGTCATTCGAGACTTAGCAAGAGTTCTCCCATGCCTCCGCTCCAGTATGAAATGATCCCAGAAGGAGTGGAGGTCACCCAAGGAGACCCGTCAAAGACAAGACTACCTGTCTTCGGTAAGTACATCCATATTGGTTTTATGTCAAATATAATATAGGCCTACTTTGTATAGGAAGGCCTGCTAGGGGATTCTATCCCCACTCCTGTTGCATTTCGCTCTTTCGCTAGGAGACAAGGGCGTTTCCAAAGAAATGTTGCCGCTTTATGTCATAAATCGCTATCGGGTTGTCCATTGCAATGGACATGGGACAAGTTGAAATATACAACGTCCGGAGTACAGTAATAGATAACATGAGTTGGCGCAGGGCTGGTCACACTCCCAGAAGGTCAAGGGTTCGATTCTATCATATTCAAGTCGGTTCGCATGCCTGGGCTGTCATATTTCTAAAGACGCGTCCAGGACAAATCGCGTGTCGTATTGTGTCGTCCTCAGCGCCTGTCCTCGCTTCAATAAAACATAAAAAATCTACATTGTTACCAACATGTGTACTTTATAGACATCGCAAAATGAAAGGTGTTCATCTTTTATTTTAACCGACGCCATGGTTCACTCTCCCCTCCATATTTTACCACAATACATGTATTTTTTATATTCGCGAACGAGCATGCCATTTTCCTGTCCCAACACCTCTGGGCAAGTTATTTCGCATTGCATAAAACTGAAGTGTTGGAGTAGTTAATAATATCTTTAATTTGTGTGTTCTGCGTTACCAGTTTTGTTCTGACGGTTTTAACTACCAAGAAACTTTTCTTAATGTTTTAGGGTTAAGAGATATTAAAGATCTTTCATAATCTGCGGATAGAAGTCGTTTCATGAATTTCCCGTCGAGAAATGAGTCCGTTCTGGTCATCTTGAAATAAGTCATACGGTCACTTCGTCTGCTGACTTGGCTGAACACAGCTTCGTCCGAGGGCGAAGTGACGAAGCCGTGGCATTCCAAGATCTTCGGAGACGGAGCGCGATCATCCTCCCACAGCAGGGGTTTTTACCTCGCTCCTCTTCATGCGAGTGTATGAAGAGGAACTATACCAAAGTCCTGCTGTGGGAGGATGGGGCGAGATACGCTTTCGATCCTCCTTCGTTTTATATCATGACTCGGCCCCTGTCAATCGGAATCGTCTATCGCATATCGCAGGCCGGGGTGGACATAATTACGTCGTCTTTAAAGAGAGCCTCCAGATGGGAAAACAGCAGGTCTAGGCCACTAGGCTGCATTAATGCCATCTCTGTCAGCTTCCCATGGAATATCGTGAGATATCTCTGAGAATGGCCCATATCCGTGGACAAGATAAACAACATCGTGTTCAACTGGTCCCTTCCGCCTATTTCTTTGATTGCGCGGGTTCTATCATGAATCATTCCGTCTGTAACCAGCTTCGGGCCATCAGTCTCCCCCCTCCGAGATGCTTTATTCACCTCTCTATCAACATTGAATTAAATAACGAAGAGTTGATTATGGTATTGTTGGGCATAATATGAAATCAATTTGAATTGTGGTGTGTGGGGAGATTGTCAATAGCCTTTGCAATGGCTAAGTGATTTTGCCAGCATGAGTGTAATCAAATTAATTGTGCGAAACGGAGCAGTTCTGACGACGTCATGTCCCTCTGTTCATCATGGGGCGGTATCTCCGCGGAAACGCATTGAAATCAACCAAAACATCCCCAAACATTGGCGAGGAGCCGAAAATTGGTTCCTCAAAGGAATTTAAAATCTCGTTTGCGATGTGTCAGGAGTGGTAGTCGGGCAGGAACAGTCCACAACACTCCCACACAGAGAACACACCTTCTGCTCGCAGGGGCAATTATTACCTACCAAAGCCATTTGCACGACATTACACACGGATTTAATAAGGGTTTCGTACATACAATGCGGAACGAATTGCCATTTCTGGGCCCGGTTGCACGAAACTCACGACAGCGCTATCTTGGTGTTAGCGCTATCTTCATGTTAGATGACGTAAAAATCCATTGTTCTTTTACGTCATTTAACATCAAGTTAGCGCTAACACCAAGATAGCGCTGTCGTGAGTTTCGTGCAACCGGGCCCAGGTCTTTAAAAGGCCATCCATTCTGCCAATACTTGTTGACTTTTTGTTGCTATTTTGTTTTTTAAAATGTCTCAAGGCGCCGCTCCACGTGACAGTTTTCTGTCGAAAGTTTGCTGTCAGATAGTCAATTATTGCTGTCAGACAGCAATAATTGCTGTCATACAGTACTGTATGACAGAAATTATTGACTATCTGACAGCAAACTTTCGACAGAAAACTGTCACGTGGAGCGGCGCTTTTAATACGAGAAATAATTGAATACAAATAAAACAACCACAATAAGAGTAGGCCAATAAACTGTCGTCAGAATAGCGGGACATTTTTCATCTGGGACTACGACCCCATCTCACCGTTTAGCTACAAAAAGTACAACAGACCTAACTGCAGAGACAATGCTCCTGGTCGAATGGTCTGTGTCCAGTTACCAGACGACAGACGCGTGAATCAATATGCATCAATCGCTCCACTTTGTTTCCATGACGACGTGTAAACATCTTGTTTGGTTTGAACAAGGAAAGAAGGAAATTCGATGTTGCTTTGCATTCTATACTTTTGTAGCATCCATCATTGCTTCAGTTAACTCATTCTGGATGGTAAACCTATCTGTAGTATCACGATATTACACCTGCAGCAGTTGATGTCGTTACCTTCGGCATTTGACGGAGATCGTCGAAGATAACCCGAAGTTGTCGTGATGTGTCCCGAAAATGGCGCGGAATGCGGCTGATTGATCCCCGCTCAAAGCGATCTTGTGTCAAACATTGAATTCTTATTTCAAATCAGATAGTGTCGACAAATATCCATGCATTCAGGACAAAGATAACCGAATCAAAATCCAGTTTAATCTCTTTAATCGCTGCTTAGGCTTCAATCAATTCATTAGCTACGCTTGGCGTGATCTTCAAATAAATCAGGCCAATGCGGGAGGACACTGTATTCGGTGTACAGGCAGCAGTCGACCATAAACTTCGCAACAGACTGATCCCGCGTCCTGAGGACACGCGACCAGGCTAAGTTGTTGCCCAAAGCGCGGGCGACGACCTGTCCCACCGCACCGCTTTGCTGACCCCGTGACTAGCACGGCTGCACTGACTGGTTGCGCTCAACCTGTCGCCACCTGTCCTTAATGTCGATCTGTATGCGACATCTGTGGCGGATAATGGTACCAGTCTGCACATTGGCCAGCGGACGATCTCACAGAAGTCCATCTCGCGCAACTGGTGGTAAGCTTACTTCAAATCAGGTATAAAGGTATAAAAAAATCTTCTGAGATCTATGTATATCTATAGATATCTAGGCCTATTCCTCGATGACGGTGTGGCGATTTGGACACACACACTTGTTTCCTTGAGGAGACCTTGTGCGTAGAGGCCTACCGGTAGGCCTTGCCCCGACTGTATCTGAAATGCATAATAAATCCTAAGCTGTGTGGCTAAGGATTATACTTTACAAATATACATTGTATATGCTTTTTACGAGGACTACATAATGCTCGCGTAAAATGGTGTGTTGTATTATCAGGGGGCGTGTTAAAGAGGAATTCCACTGTCATCACACACTTGATAATTTTTGTAAAAATACACTCATCCCTCGTGTTCATCCTCAGACAGCAGATTGATGGGATATCTTTCCGATAAAACAGCCTCCCGACGACGACATTTGTTGCGCGTTTTGTACCGCTTTCTGTCGTCTGCTAATTTCCGCAATTTCGTCGGCAATCACCGGAGATGACGTCATAAACTGAATACCAGAACCGTCCACTTCGCAAAGACGGCCGGACGGACTTTTCTGCCTTCACTGCTTTTATTAGTTTCTTCTATCTATATATAAACTCTGTTTCTGATCATTCTTTAGGGCGCAACAGCTATGACTTTGGTAAGTTTAGGACAGGTAGCCCTCTCACAGTAGCCACGGACCTCCAGCTGAGGAGCTCCACCTATTGCTAAACCACTTCCTTCTCCCTTTTCCTCGCATGTAGTTCCTCCTTAGGGTAGTAGTAGGGACGATCGATGGCCTCTTCTTTAAAATTCCTCGTAACAACGCCATCTAGTTGTTAGATAGGCCACATCCAGCGCGGGTGTTCCCGATTCGTATGTACTGTGTCACGAGTCCGATATCCTGCGGTATATTGATGGTTCCTCGCTCCCTACGTCACGGCACACATGCGTGGTGACGAAGAGAGCGAGCGTTGAGAACGACTGATTACCAAAAGCCTGCCGCACACTGGAGCTATCTGCTGAGCAAAAAGTCATTCGAGACTTTTTGCTCAGCAGATAGCTCGCGTGTGCGCGTAATTTTCGGTGCGTTTTTTGCCTCGCGAGGCAGATAGCTCGCGTGTGCGCGTATTTTTCGGTGAGCTATCATCATCTGCTGAGCAAACGGTCTCGAATGACGTTTGCTCAGCAGATAGCTCCAGTGTGCGGCAGGCTTAACAATGGTATAGGAGATTTAACCGCCTGAGGTTCACTTCCACAATTTAGGGTACTTTAAAATGGGGGTAGCACTTTGCAACCTAGGTAGACCCCGCAATGAACTCGTGGGGTCAGGATCTCCGTCGTTGATCACGGATAGACGGGAATCTCCCGTCGGTCTGTGAAGACAGTTCATACGAATCGCCTAATTCGCCCTCCGGCGGAAACTACCTCGGTTGAAATACGTGTATGACTTGAGGTATAGACATCAGTTTACATTTGTACCTCATGACTTGTACATAAAAACCATCACAATATTCCTTGTACTGTCAACAACGATTTCTGCTCCACTAGTTTTATGACTCGTTGAACGCTTTATAAACAGATATCAACCCACTGAACCGTCACGTGGCCGGGATCAGGCAGGATAACAAATCATTCACCTCCATCATAAAGAAATCAAACTATGTAAAATATCATCATTATAGGATTTCCTTTATGATATGATAGAGTGATTACTACCGGGGCAAAACGGAAAATGACGGGATCGCGACAGCGAATCACCCTCGGGTGACGTACGAACAAAACCCGGTGTGACAGGAATCTAACTCCTGCTGCCCTAGAATTCCGAACATGACAGATGAGATGTGGTGTCATATCTTACTCCCCTTACTTCAAAATTGTCATCACTAGGTTTCTTTCGCAGGGAGCCGAGCTGAGGTCGTGGATAGGGATGAGATACAGAGCCGGGTGTCGTCCAGGCTCTCCAGGGCCTCCGTTCAGTCCAGGTTAGAAGTGGATGAGGTAGGTTGATCACGAGGCAGGAAAAACGCTTTGAGGGGAGACGGGGAAGTACGCAGTTCAAAGCATAATTCAATTCTTAAATCTGTCTTAAATCATAATGCCAGCTACCCAAGACGCGTTAGTATTACAACCCATTACAGACGGTGGTACCACCACTCATTACAAACACGAAGGACGGTGGTTCCACCACTCATTACAAACACGAAGGACGGTGGTACCACCACTCATTACAAACACGACGGACGGTACCACCACTCATTACAAACACGATGGACCGTGGTACCACCACTCATTACAAGCACGACGGACGGTGGTACCACCACTCACTACAAGCACGACAGACGGTGGGACCACCACTCATTCAAACACGACGGACGGTGGTACCACCGCGTACCCAACAGTACAGACGTCGGTAGCCAAACACCGCCTACCCAACAGTACAGACGTTGGTGGACTACCCATCAACAAACAGGAAAGACGGTGGTACCACCGCCTACCTAGGACCGGACAGACGGTGGTATCATGCACCATCCATTACCTTCCTCTGCCTCTACTGACGTCATCTACCTCTTCTTCCAGTTGGAGATGCTGCTGAAAAAGAAAGCCAAAGGTGCCTTCTACGAAATCAGAAAACGATTCAAGGACAACGATCCGGAACAAAAAGGCAATGTCACTCGGTATGTATTGGTGAGATGGTCAGTCTCTGTCTCTGTCTCTCCCACATCTACCATCTGTCTACCTGTCTCTGTCAAGGAGTTGATCGATGGTATTATTGGTCCAACCAATTTAGAGGAAGGGGGCGCAAATTCTAGCTATCGGAGACGAATACAGTTGACGTTGGTTACCGGTCAAATGTCGTCTACAGGACACGTCTGCTTGCTTTTTCAGAGAGGCCCTCGCCCGAATAATCATCTCCCTGATCCAGCGTCCAATCAGCCAATCACAGTTCACCAAGCTCATGGAACGGATCGGTTTTAAAGACAAACTGATCGTCAGCTACACCGAGTTCTGTGCTCAGTTCCGTGAGAGCGAATCGTCAGAGTATCCGCGCTGGATGGATCCAGTCCAGAGACACTACCAAGACAAGGTTGTGATGGGGGCCGGGGAGGTGCACTCCAACCTCAAAGAGAAGGTTAGGCAGAGGTAAGTACTGGCCTAAACTCCCTACGCAGTTGTTTACCGCGCCCCCTTCGGTTTACTCGCTCTCCACAACTGCTTTACTTCGTGGAAGTCGCCGCGTTTGGTCAACAGATGGCATCAGGGCCTGGCGCGAGTTTTACAGCCTATCAGCACGCTGCTTTCAGAACTCTTTGGCCCGTTGGCAACGGATGTTCTTGTGCTACCATGGCTACGAACCGCTCAGCCAATGAAAAAGTGTCTCAGGCCAGCTTGGTTACCGGTTGCTCGGTGCTCTCATTGGTCGACTCTCTCAGCGCCACCTGTTGACCAAACGCGGCGAATTTTGCGAAGTTAAGCAGTTGTGGAGAGCGAGTAAACCGAAGGGGGCGCGACTCACAACTGCGTAGAGTTTAGTACTGGCCGTCAGCAAAGACAAGACTGTAGGGGCAAACGGGTTCAACAGGAGACAAGTGTCTCTGGTGTTTGTCTGCAGTCTGAAAGGATGTACTGAATGCTGTTCCTTGAGTTCCCCAGAAAGGTTTCTGGCGAGAAAAGGGTGATAATGTGAAGCGTTTTGAGAGTGTTTTTTGGTGGAAGGAGCTAAGTTTCACCTTTCGACACGACACCACAGTCAATCATGACATAAAACACATGCGTTCCTTCTTCGACAGATTCCTCGACTTGGCCGACTTGATTCCTCAATGCAACCCCGGCGGCTCCGGTCGGATTATGAAACACGAATTCCGAAATATGCTCAACAAAAACCTATTTTTTATGGAAGACGACGAATTTGAAAAACTTTGGAGCACGTAAGTGAACGAAGATTTTCAGCGAACGCTGCAACCCAGCCGCAGCAAGACATAGGTGTTTCGAGCCAAGTGTGACTCCGTCCTTCATTACTTGGTCATCGACGCAGTGCGTTTCATACGACTGGGTTTGGAGTCGATACCCGCCTGAGCTCTCAGCTATACTCAGGGCTCGAGCCGCATCCTGCAGGTTCCTGCCTTGTAAAAGAAAGATAGATGCTGCAGTGGCGGATCCAGGAATTGCCGAACGGGGGGGGCGTGGAATGGGCAAACCCCATTCCCTGAGCGCCGAAGGCGCGAAGCCACGAAAATTTTGGGGTAAAAGTGCCGGAAACGCGATTTCCTGGCACCTGGGCAGGCCAAATTGAACTTTCTTTTTACTGAAAATTGGGGGTCTGATTATAATGGCTTCGAAAATTATCCGCCACTGTGCTGGCCCACTCATCCACACCTGGGTTGACTGAGTTTCATGCTCATGGCCACTGTCTGACAATCGAGGCCTTTTGCGGTTGTCCTTGAAAGAGAGTCGTAGTTCAGTCAGATATTCGATTCGTTTCTCTTTCAGATATGACGAAAATAACACAGGGATCGTGTCCGGGGAGTTCCTTATGAACAAACTTGGAATCAGCCTGAGAGGAGGGACTGGAAAGTTACAGCCAATTGAGGAAAACAACAGTATGTTTTATCACAAGTTTCGGCCTTGCACCTCATATCAGTGCTATCGCGCCATACTCGAGCCCCCAGAATCCTTCTCGGTCAGGAGGATTGGCTGCTTAGCAGTGTAGTGGGTCTGGTGTAGCAGTGTAATGGGTCTGGTGTAGCAGTGTAATGGGTCTGTGTAGCAGTGTAGTGGGTCTGGTGTAGCAGTGTAGTGGGTCTGGTATAGCAGTGTAGTGGGTCTGGTGTAGCAGTGTAGTGGGTCTGGTGTAGCAGTGTAGTGAGTCTGTGTATGTGTAGTGGTGGTGTACCCAGTGTAGTGGGTCATTTCTTCTGAAACACCCCGTAGTAAGCCACGCCCTCGACACGCCACCGCACTTGTTTCAAAGGTTGCTCCGTTTCTTGACACCGATTCAACTCTTTCAGGAGAAAACAAGGAGAATGCAGAGCCGCCATCTGGTGGTAGGAAATATGAAATAGAAAGAAAAAGATCATTGGATGTGGAGAAATGGCTGAAGAATAAATTCAGGGAAGGTTTCCGTTCCATGAAAGAAAAGTTTGAACAGCATGATGTGGAAAACAAGGGAATTGTAAGTGACGCCTGGCGGACATGGTCGGTACTTCTGTCTGTGCCCTAAACGAACTACAAGTTCTCGAAACTTATTCTATATTGACGAATTGCTTGCCAAACACTCTTGACACAGATTTCTTCATCCGAATTCCAGGTCGGCTTTGATCATTTCTTGGACGTCTTGGCCGAAAACGGGCTTTATCTGGAGAAAACGTACTTGAGCAAATTTTTTGCCCGGTGTCAGCTGGAAGTATCGAAAGAGGGCGTTCCGTACCGGGACTTTCTCCATAGATTCCAGGATCGAAGTGAAGCTGGCATGCCGCATAATATACTCACAGACCCAAAACATAGGTTTGTTTGTTACTTTTAAATTGTCTCTACCATATTCATAGCCATGTCCGACTCCCCGCGTCCCGAATGGTTAGAACTTGTTCGATCACAAGACCAACAGGTGGCGGCACGGTCTAGGATTTCCCTGGACTGACCCCAACTCATCTATGGCGCGAAGCAGAACAACTTTTTAAATGAACCATAAAATCACATCTTTTTAATGAACCAATGAAATGCACCAAGTGTGTTTTTCATTTCGACGATGAATAGGCATGACGCCATGTGCGAAATGGCGCAGGTGTTTCGTCTCCCGTTAATAAAATTTCTTTAACCCTCTCTCATCCAGGTACAATGCGTCCAGATCAGGCAGTCCAGGAGCCAAGTCGTCCACTAGTTTTCTCGAGTCTCAACTAATGAATATGTTCCAGAGAGACTTCCTTTCTTTACTTGGAATGTTCCAGTGAGTTTCAGTATTAAAACTAGTTCCACTTTGGTGAGGCGAAACGTCTCATGTCCATCTACGATAAGTAGGCCTAGGCCTACCGCAGTTACATCTAGAAAGGGATACCTTAGCAACGAAAGTAAAGTGAGAAACGGAGTTGTAACGTTGTTAAACCTCTCCATAGCCAAGGTAACGCTGCATAGCAACGATCGGGCCTCTCCAAAGACGTCACTAAGAGCTGAACGGCATCTTGAATTCCTGAAAAAAGCTCTTAATCGAGAGATTTGGGCTGTGAAGCGCTTTGAAACTAGGCCATCCCTTTCTAACCATTCTCCATGCTGGGAAATTCGCTTTCGCTGAAGGACTCGAAGCGTTTCGAAGGACTCGACGTGTGACGGACCAAAACAACAAACGGTTCATGTCGTCTGCTTTCTCTTCCAGCAAAATCGACAAATATGGCACCGACCTGATCACACAGGAAGAATTCCGTGCCGCCATTGAGAGCCGTTTCTGTCTCTCCATGACAGACGACCAGTTCCGTGGATTGATTGATAAGGTCCCCCTGAACAGAGATGGTCTCGTCAAGTATGCTGACTTCATGGCGCACTTCGACACCAAGTGAGTTAAACCACCGTGGAGCAGCCTCAGTCGGCCTTCGTGAGCAAGTCACAATCGATCCTTGCAGAGAAAGAATCTTTGCGTAGACCCTGACTATTCAGGATGACTTGCAGCAGAAGAGTCGAAAAATCGCCCGCACTCGCGCCAGGCTAAACCCCTAACCTGGGTCAAAAGAAAGACGTATACGTCCAAGACTAAAGATTGGCCTGAGTCCCCTGTTCTAAGTGTTTTTTTCCGTTTCCTAGGGGCAAAGCACCAAGTCTATTCGAACCAAGAGCAGCACAGGTGGTAGCCGTGAGGACCCCGAGTCCACTCCAAGACGGGGCAGAGGAGGTGATGGAGGTGGATGTCCCACCCTCGGAGAAGGTGGTGATCTATGAAGATGAGCTTGTTGATGATTTCCCCAACCACCGACCCACGCACATCCTCTTTGCGGTCATCAAGGACCTCATGAAGAGACGTTTCCAGGATATTGAGAGAGGTTTTAGGGAAATTGATGAGTACAACAGCGGAAAGCTGACACAGGACATGATGTACTTGCTGCTGAAGAGGTAGGATATCCAAGATACGGTGTCTTTCCATTTCGTCCTTTTCCAATTCGCCCTCCAATGGTTTGGGTTTGGGTTAGGGTTAGGGTTAGGGTTAGCTACAGAGCTTGTAAGGGGGCGTATTGGGAAAGGGCGAAATGGGAATAAACCCCGAGCACTCTCAGCTCTTGCTCTCCTCCAGAGGATATGACCGAGGGGACACCATGCACAAGAATATGAACACAACAAGTTTGATGAGAAATGGGACCAGTCAAGTGTAGGCCTATACATTATACCCTCACGTCGGTGCTCGACGTCCCACCCGCTCGAAACGTTTGCTGGCACGCGTGGGAGGAAAGGTAGTCCAAGAAGAAAATGTCCCTGTTTAATTCACTGGCTGTGTCTTCTTTCGAAAGTGACGTATGCGATGTTTCGCTTGAGTTTCTATAGCGCTGAGGTGAAGGTTATACAAACATGCTCCTGTCTTCTAGGTTCGACATCCAGCCGGAGATCAGCCGCGGTGAAATCCGGGACCTTTGGGATACCTTCATCACAAATCAGAACAACAGCCTGGAATACTACCAGTTCATCCGCCATTTTGGATATTCCCTCCGCTCTGCTGCGTTCCCGAATGCGAAGGTCTGTCCGCCGAGGAAGGGGGATTCTGACATGATGATGAGGTCGAGGAAACTGAACGCGGCATCTGACATGCTGCAGGACAACGTCAGAGCAAAGGTAGGCGGGCAGCTGGACACCTCGTGTCAATAGCGCCGGAGTTTTGACCAATTAGCATGTTGGGTTCGATTCTATCCGTTACTTGAGACATTTGGCAGGACGTCTTCCGTCGCGAACGGACGCAAGGAGCGAAATCCATGGAAATGCAGTCACATTTCCTCTGATTTCTCCCGACTCCTGTCGTCTGCGGAGTGACACGGAAAACGTCCCTCCGACGGTCTCCATCATCCATTGCCGACACAAGTCATGATGCCCGACTTTCTCTTTCTCTCCACAGATTGAGTATCTCTGGGATGAGCTCAGACAGGAATTCCTTGGGATGGACCCCCATCGCACGGGTTTTGTGGATATAGACACGTTCAAGGAAATTCTTATTGATCTCAATATCCATCTGAGTGACTATGAACTGGACAAGATAAGCCAGCAGTTTGACCTGAAGAGAGATGGGAGGTAAGTGAAGGAGAGAGCGCCTAGGACCACGTGATGATGGAGGCGATGTATACGGTGTCGATGCAAGGACGCCATTGTCGTTCCTCGGGACGTCCAGGGGCGCATCGATGGTACTGAATCAGTCACGAACCTTGACGAGTTAAGCAAATGCATCCCTCCTCCTGTCGCAACCCCGAACCAACCATCTCCATCTTTGTTTACAGAGTATCTTACATCGACCTTCTGAAGCCTTACGCCCTCAAACGGCAGACATGGCGTCATGGTAACGACATGTTAGCCCTTCTAACCCACCCCGCACCGGAATTACCCATCACTGATATCGTGGAACCTCCACAGAAAGGACTTTACGGAATCACAGCTCAGTTACGACAAAAGGTGGGTAATACGATAGTTTGGGTTAATGCCTGGCTTTCACTGACGCTACGAATGTCCCGAATCGCCCCGAATCTGAAATTTTCCAATTCGTGGTTAATCGGCTTGAAAAATATGCCGAATGTCAAGAATGGGTTAAGAAACAAGTACGGATTCAAAGAATCGTGTAAGAATTGTACGAATAAGGTACCGACTCACTTACGAATAGTCGTACTTGATTCGTAAATACATTCGAGACATTCCTGCCTGTTTTCGGCGTGGGTCCATGATGCCCCACTTTCACTGACGCTACGAATGTCCCGAATCAGAAAGTTGTCCGCTACGTAGATAATTCTCAANTCAAAACTATGGGTAGAGGTGAAGGTCACGCCGACGGTGAGATTCGAACCTGGGACCTCATAGCCGGTAATGAGAGCCGGAGTCACAAGACCACCGCAGCTTCTACAATGACACAAGACAACCAGGACCCTTCTCTGGACACTGGTCTGGTATTTTCACGCCGTCATCATTCCTTGATGAACATCGGACATGATATTTTTGTTCACCAATATCTGACTGACGTTTGTTTTTCAGCTTGCCGGCGACTGGAAGACGCTCCGCCGCGCCTTTAAGAAACTAGATCGTGCAAACGTCGGCTACCTCTCGCTCCCAGAATTCCGGTCGGTGCTGAAACTAGCGAACGTTCTTCTCGATGAGGAGGAGGTCTATCACGTGATGTCCGAGTTTGATGAGGGCATGACGGGAAAAATCTCCTATGAAAGGTTTCTGAAAACCCTCACGCCAAACACCCGACAAAGCCAAAGAGTTAACCTCGCACCCATGAAGGAATAGGTCATATCTAGCAATGTGGACCAGTTTTTGTGTGAAGACTACCAGATCCTGGGATCTGGTGGAGGTACCGGGATCTGATGAAAGGACGTTCCGTTGTCGCTGAACCGGAGCGGGATTGACGTCTGCCCCGTGTGTGGAGGGAAGTCTCTTCCTTCGGAGGATGTCCCAACGATGACTTTATCGTTTGGCAAACTTGTAAATATTCATTCTGTGATAATGTATTTAAAATGTGGCTTATGAACAATATTATATTGTTTTAAGAACAAATTAATCAATCGGTTGCGTCGCATTTTGTATCCGTTCTCCGTTTCTATGCATGAAGACAATGCACGTGTTGCTGGGGGTTCGTCTAGTCTCGGTCAACCAGTCGCTGTTGCGAATCTGGGGAATCGCTGCTGAACATTACAGCTGGCTGCGCGAGACTAGGGTTCTTGTAAGTTCGGGTTTTTTATCATGGGCTGTGACAATCGTATCGACTCGAACGAATGAAGCGTTTTTCAGTGAACTGTATATAGTTAACCCCCCCCCCCGCGTTTTAAAAGACTGAAACTGGTTGAAGTCGATGCCAAAAGATAATCAATGAGGAGGGAAGGATTGTATGAGCCAAATATCTGTCATATTTTCGGGAGGCGGCTCAACCTTTAACTATGCTAATATTGACACATATTGAGTGTAAACAATCGGTTTTGGCAGGTCGCCTGACCTGCTGACAATCTGCTTTCATACGAAGCAATTCCAATAAATATCATTATCTTGTCCGTGATTTGGCAGTTTGTTATCGCACTAAAAGATGGCTCATATATTATGTGGGCCACAGATGTGACGCGCAGTGCGCCTGAATGTTGCACTTTTTGCGAATCTGGGAAGAAAGTTTGTAATTTTGTATGTACGTAAATAGCTCCAAAGCTTAGAATGTGATAAAAATTGGTTTGAGAGAGTGACTGCCAAAAGTTGATCCCATGTGGCCAGGTTGCATGGTCACGTGAGGGCCTGATAACTGAGGCTGCACCGAAAATGCACCCTATTCTACACGCACCTTTAAAGCACTTGTCACTGCGATGCACGTCATTGCTCTCTCCAAGGACTTGATTTATCCGTGGGATTTACTTGTCTCTTCCAAACAAAGAGCCGTATATTTTGGGGAAAATGGAACCCAAATAAATTGTTGTGATATTAATAATTACCACATTTTCTGTCATGCCATGGTATGCAGACCCACTCACCCAAGTGATTTTTTTAGCCGTTCCATCTTTTTCACTGGACAGAGACAACTAATCGATCGCTGTGAACAGCAACTGCTTATAAAAGTGTATTGACCATAGTGCACACCACTTTAAATTTCTTGTGATCTGTCTAACATTGTATAATAAATGAATCGGTCATGAGTTTCAATAAAAAGTGTTTCCACTTCAAGTTTCGGTCTTTTCATTTCTTTCGTTCCTGTGAGGACTGTGAGATTGAAACTTCAGATCTGCATGCGTCCGTGACGACATCATCTCCGTGCAGAAATTAGACTGGTCCCCTACCCTCGTAGCGTCTCGAGATCAGAGAGCGGTACGCAGCCTCTGGAGCCTCAAGCCAATGGGCCCCTGCAGCCTCAAGCCAATCACCAAGCTCTGCTTAGTGATCTGCCTCATCTCCAAAAGGGCTTGAAGACACGGAGGGGTGATCTGCCTCGAAAGGGCTTGAAGACATCGCCTCCGTCGTCGAGCCCGATAACGACCTGAATCTCACAATGAGTGATGGGGGGGGGGGCTATCAACTCATGATAATCATTGTTCTTAATACTGTTCAAAGACATGTTTACATTAGCGAAGCCTTAAGGCCACTTTTGCGCGCCATCCACAAACGCCAGCCCTCTGACATTTTGGCGGGCCATAGCGTTGACGTCATTTTTANCAAGAAAAATTATCGAATTGAAAAAAAATTGCAAATGTAAATATTTTTCATCAATGAGCTCTATGGGCCACCGTAGAGCCCGGAGTCACAAGACCACCGCAGCTTCTACAATGACACAAAACAACTAGGACCCTTCTCTGGACACTGGTCTGGGCCCAGTTTTACAAAGAATCTTAAGTCTAAAGTTGGAATTAAGTCATCATGTGACCAGGTTTCAGCAAATCAGATGACTTCATTTCAGACTTAAGTTTTTTCTTAGACTTAAGATTCTTTGTGCAACCGGCCCCTGGTGTTTCACGCCGTCATCATTCCTTGATGAACATCGGACATGATATTTTCGTCCTCCAATATCTGACTGACGTTTCTTTTTCAGCTTGCCGGCGACTGGAAGACTCTCCGCCGCGCCTTTAAGAAACTAGATCGTGCAAACGTCGGCTACCTCTCGCTCCCAGAATTCCGGTCGGTGCTGAAACTAGCGAACGTTCTTCTCGACGAGGAGGAGGTCTATCACGTGATGTCCGAGTTTGATGAGGGCATGACGGGAAAAATCTCCTATGAAAGGTTTCTGAAAACCCTTACGCCAAACACCCGACAAAGCCAAAGAGTTAACCTCGCACCCATGAAGGAATAGGTCATGTCTAGCAATGTGGACCAGTTTTTGTGTGAAGACGAGCAGATCCTAGGGTCTGGAGGTACCGGGATCTGATGAAGGGACGTTCCGTCGTCGCTGAACCGGAGCGGGATTGGCGTCTGCTCCGTGTGTGGAGGGAAGTCTCTTCCTTCGGAGGATGTCCCAACGATGACTTTATCGTTTGGCAAACTTGTAAATATTCATTCTGTGATAATGTATTTAAAAATGTGGCTTATGAACAATATTATAATATTGTTTTAAGAACAAATTAATCAATCGGTTGCGTCGCATTTTGTATCCGTTCTCCTTTCTATGCATGAAGACAATGCACGTGTTGCTGGGGTTCGTCTAGTCTCGGTCAACCAGTCGCTGTTGCGAATCTGGGGAATCGCTGCTGAACATAACAGCTGGCTGCGCGAGACTAGGGTTCTTGTAAGTTCGGGTTTTTTATCATCGGCTGTGACAATCGTATGGACTCGAACGAATGAAGCGTTTTTCAGTGAACTGTATATAGTTAACCCCCCCCCCCGCGTTTTAAAAGACTGAAACTGGTTGAAGTCGATGCCAAAAGATAATCAATGGGGATGGATTGTATGAGCCAAATATATTTTCGGGAGGCGGCTCAACCTTTAACTACGCTAATATTGACACATATTGAGTGTAAACAATCGGTTTTGGCAGGTCGCCTGACCTGCTGACAATCTGCTTTCATACGAAGCAATTCCAATAAATATCATTATCTTGTCCGTGATTTGGCAGTTTGTTATCGCACTAAAAGATGGCCCATATATTATGTGGGCCACAGATGTGACGCGCAGTGCGCCTGAATGTTGCACTTTTTACGAATCTGGGAAGAAATTTAGTAATTTTGTATGTATACGTACATAGCTCCAAAGCTTAGAATGTGATAATAATTGGTTTGAGAGAGTGACTGCCAAAAGTTGATCCCATGTGGCCAGGTTGCATGGTCACGTGAGGGCCTGATAACTGAGGCTGCACCGAAAATGCACCTATTCTACACGCACCTTTAAAGCACTTGTCACTGTGATGCACGTCATTGCTCTCCAAGGACTTGATTTATCCGTGGGATTTATACATGTCTCTTCCAAACAAGGGGCCGTATACTTTGGGGAAATGGAACCCAAATAAATTGCTGTGATATTAATAATTACCACATTTTCCGTCCATCTATACATGCCATGGTATGTAGACCCACTCACCCAAGTGATTTTTTTAGCCGTTCCATCTTTTTCACTGGGCAGAGACAACTATCGATCGCTGTGAACAGCAATTAAAGGGCCTCTAGAGGCAGCTCGCCATTAGGCTACTATCAGTACCGGTTCTTCAGCTAGGCGGCGCCACTTTAACGTTAATCACCATTACGAGGTATTGAACCTGGGTTTTCCCCGGGGTTTTCCCCAGCCATGCTGGGCTGCCTCTAGAGGCCCTTTAAAGTGTATTGACCATAGTGCACACCACTTTATCTTATGGTCTGTCTAACATTGTATAATAAATGAATCGGTCATGAGTTTCAATAAAAAGTGTTTCCACTTCAAGTTTCGGTCTTTTCATTTCTTTCGTTCCTGTCAAAGGACTGTGAGATTGAAACTCCAGATCTGCATGCGTCCGTGACGACATCATCTCCGTGCATAAATTAGACTGGTCCCCTACCCTCGTAGCGTCTCGAGATCAGAGAGCGGTACGTGTGCCCCTGCAGCCTCAAGCCAACCACCAAGCTCTGCTTAGTTATCTGCCTCATCTCCAAAAGGGCTTGAAGACACGGAGGGGTGATCTGCCTCGAAAGGGCTTGAAGACATCTTCTCCGTCGTCGAGCCCGATAACGACCTGAATCTCACAATGAGTGATGGGGGGGGGGGGGCNGAGGGGGGGGGGGGGGGGGGCTATCAACTCATGATAGTTATTGTTCAAAGACATGTTTACATTAGCGAAGCCTTAAGGCCACTTTTGCGCGCCATCCACAAACGCCAGCCCTCTGACATTTTGGCGGGCCATAGCGTTGACGTCATTTTAGTAACCGGCGTCAGATCATTGTGCATATCTGATCCAGTTTGCTGATTATGCGTCCACCGATCATTTTGTTTCAAATATCCACTTGTTTGAATTGCTGGTAATATTTGGTAAGTCAGCCAGTGCCATCCAGACCCGGCTGGTTCATATCACCGTCGTGGAGTGACCGATTTACGGCTCAGAGACGTTTCGTTCTACTTGATCGGTGACCGACACTTGTTACCATCTATTCTACTCTACTCAAGATCAGTAAATATGCCCTCCATTACGCTGATATTATATATATTTCAATCAAAAATATGACACAGATAAATTTCTGTTATTAAGGCATTGACCTTTTTTCTGATATGCTTTGCGGAATACTTGAAATCGGAAGACATGAACAGAGCAAAGTAGGCCCTACGGTATTTAAAATACGAAAATTTTAGGCAAAGTCAATCAGACCCTAATGAAGCGCATGTCGGCCCCACCAGCAGTGAATTAGGGTATCACTTGCAGCCAATTATTTGGCAATGAAAAAGAGTCTCACGCCCAGTTCTCGCCCGGGATGACTGAATCCGTGCCCCTCTCCTCCCCTACCAACAACTAGTCTAGTGTCTCCCACGAGTCAAACTGAAATGGTGCAGAAAGAATCTATGCCCTAATATCAGGGGCATTAGATTCGATGACAGCATCCGATATGAAGGGCATTAGTTAGATTCTATGACATGGGTGCTCCTTGGGTGTGGTCTCTATATTTTTCGTCTCCCGGTCCGCCCACCTTTATCCTCGTAGTCGCTGTGCATTCAACTCTGACCAGGCGGTCACTTATCTCGAGGTAAGTACATTCTTGTGGTATACCCTCACGGATTATTGAAGGGTTATCTGCACTTTAATGCGCCCCCCCCCCACACACACACACACCATCGATTGCACAATATGGGCCATGGGCCAAAAATAGGCATGTGCTTCTGGCATGATGGATAGAAGAAGAAAGATTGGCAATACTATTGCCCATTTTGATCCTCATGTTGTGCAATAATATTGCACGTGTATGGACCGCTTAAGTTTTGACTTTCCCACATCACCGAACCAAACAGTGTGTGACGCGGCCCTTGCTCTTCCTCGGCGCTCTTTGGCACCATGCCACAGCAGTGGGCATTCAATCAAGTATTGGGTCAATTATGAAATAAAAAACAATATTTGGCCGCCAGGAACCTATAGGGAAGGTTCGCTTTATATTTTGGAGCTTCATTTTGTATCTAGTGGCCAAAATCAGAGGGAAACCTCGTGCATTTCTTGGTTCCACAGACAGTTGCGACATGTGCGCTGTTGAGTAAAACCACGTGCCATTGTTTATTTACATCAGGAGGCATGCTCATGAGAAGCAATCTGATTGGCCAATCCCGAGATGTGTTTGGGACCAAGCATTTTCCAGGGGTAGCAACAACAGCATAGGAGACTCAAGTATGTATACCTACTGCTTGTTCGAGCTAATATACTGGCAATAATCAGTCTACATTCTAAAAATCACAATCCAAGATACTTCAGTTCCTTTTGATTTCGTAATATTGTGATATTGAGGCAGATAAAGCCTCAGACAAGCTGATTCACAAACAACCTTCCCCCGATTGCCGACCTGATTTTACCCAATCACTGTTTGCGACTCTATCACGTGACCGCATAAATCGTATAAATTAGAAGCCATACTTTCGTCGGCCTCTTTTCCAACACATCTAAGTCGAAGTTAGGTGCCGTGTGTTTTATTCGTATTGTACATTCACTGCTGTAATGAACGGCGAAATGAACGGGTTGAACGGAGACGACGACGATACATTCTTGTTTACATCAGAATCTGTTGGAGAAGGACATCCAGGTGAGTTACAAAGCAGTATTTCCTTGAAATTCGCAGTTGTTTTTCGGCTCGCGCCTCCCCAGACCACGCGCGTACATTGCAATGTCATTATCTGTCAAAAGATGGCAGTCTGATCGCCTGTACATTTTTGCGTGTATTTCTTTACTTTGCACTGTCACTGCATGGCGCGCACATTACTGATTATCATCATTCCATTGTTGATTTTGATGGTGGTATTTCATGATTTTGACTGGAGGCCCACTGCTCACTCTAGGCTGGTGTTGCTCTCAGTCTTGGGTAGGCCTAGCTAGGCCTACTCGACATGCTTGCTTGATTGATGTTTGGGATTGACTGCTAGGCCTAGGCCTAAGTCAAACAGCTCGTACTACTGGTTGGTAAGTAATACCGGTAGCCTACTAAGCCCTAGGGGCCTAGGCCTAGGCTAGTAAGCGTAGGCCCCCCCCATCTTCTTCACTTCGTTTCAGCATCTCGTAGCCTAGATAGACTATAGATCGTTTTCACGACGTAACTCCGACAGTGTCCGCCATGATGACGTTGCGCGTTTTGCCCACCAGCAGCCAATGCATTTTGCGTTTCTGCTGGTGGGCAAAACGCGTAACGTCATGGCGGACACTGTCGGAGTTACGTCGTGAAAACGATCTATACTGCTGGGACATAGGCCTATGGATTCTGTATCTGCAGCATGAAGCATGCCATAGGCGTAGGCGCAGGCCTAGCAGCTCCATTCCAGAAATTCAAGGATAAGCTAGCGGCTAAACTGATGAACTTAAGTCAGGCTTTTTTTGGCACTGATCTGGTATTCTAAATTCGTTCCAAGCTAAAACTAAGCTGATTATTGGGTGCACACTGCCCTCAAATCGCAGAGCTGTCACAATGAAGACACGTCGTATTGTGTGATTTCAAATGATCTAAACAAGGCTGGACTGGGCCTGGACGCGAATTTTTTTTCCTCACCGGTATAGATTCCTATTACCATATGATTAGGATTAGCTTTTGCTATAGGTTAGGAAAAAAATATATCGGTTTAGGAAAAAAGTAAGCGGCCTGGACAAGCTCAATGGCTTTCATACTTCCACTTTTTACTAGGCCTGCACTATTGATTGCCCCATTGAAAGATTGATCATTCAATTCATTTTGGCTAAACGGTTGGATGAATAGGCATACAATTGAATTACCCAATCATTTGATTTCAATTGAAATCTTTCAGGTGTGAGAAGGCCATTGTCATGATTAATTAACATCATAGGCATAGTTGGTGTTACATGTATTTATCTGACTACTGGGACCCAAACAAAACAAAATGGGTTGTAGTTATCAGGTAGCCGGGCCCAGAACAAAAGTATTCATCACGACATGACTACCCGGCAGCTGGATGTGGCTGCAGCAGAAACATACAGTCATACTCATAGGCAACCGGCGTTGCTGGACTCGCATCCATATTTAAACGCACTGGCCAGGTCATTTCCCGTACAGTAAAAATGTTTACTTCAACAAAATCTTCATAAGAGAAGTAATCTGTTCATATATTGTGCCTATCTTCACCTAGTCCAACCCAGTATTACAAAATACAATCGCGCATCCCATGCTCATTGTGTGCCAAATATAGTTATCCCAATGATGTCATGGGAATCCCATTGCAGAATCCCCTCATGATGCAGTAAATAGGTCATACATTTTGAAATACTAAGGGTCGCACTTTAGGCTTAAGTATAGCTTAAGTTAGACTTTCTCTATGCTTGAAGCATTGACTGAGAAAAGTCAGACTTTAATGAAAGTGTGACTTGTGCATACGGCCCTGAGGGCCGTATTCACGGGTCGCACTTTAGCCTAAAGTATAGCTTAACACTTTCACCGCCAGACTTTTTTCAACATTTTTTAAACATTTACCTAATTTTAATACAAAGTATCTCAATACAGGAAGGGGATAACTCCTAACACAATATACCAGCAGAACAAGGAAGTCGCCAGCTTCATTTTGATACCAATATATCTGCTATCAGTACGAAACTTTTATGAACATAGTCTGTAAATAAGGCC